>OY282559.1:283036767-283343254 GCA_958295665.1 Tipula vernalis
TTAATTAAACAATAATATAACTGTAACGACTGGTATGGTTTTATACATTCCTTCCTCTGTTTGAACCCTGCCACTACTACTACTCTCTACAACTAGCTACTAATTTAATAATAATTTTATTCAGTGAAATAAATAATTGATTTTCTTTTTTTGTTTTATGAAATATTTAGGAATTCTTAAAATTATAATTAATTTTAAATTTAAATTATTTGCTTATAATCTTTGAATTTTCTCGTTTTTTGGTTTCGTTTAAAAGTTTTTTTTGATTGATTTATGTTTAATAAGATTCTAATCATTAACAATCTTAAACTATCAATCTTACTCGTACATACGTACGTACAATAACAACTCGTGTACTTATAACAAAAAATCAATATAAAAAATCCTTCATACATGAACAATGTGTGAGTTAGTATGTGTGTTTGTTATAAATAACTGACTTGATGATAAATTACGATTAAAATGATAAGAGTTTTTTGATCAAAAACATCCTAAATGAGATAAAGTTTAAATGATTTTTTTTTTGTTTTGTTTGCACAAGTTACTGAAGCACAAATTGGGAAATTTATAAAAACGTTATGGTACAATAAATTAGAACTGGTTTTAAATTTAGATTCATCTTGATATATAAAAAATTAAATATAACAAGGATCGAGGTAGGTTACATACGAGTGGTTTTCGTAATTCAACAAAATTTAAAACTTACACACGGCGGCTTAGTTCATGAGGCCAGCTATCAATTTCAGTTTGGTTTGTTTTGGATGAGGGGGGAGGCCAACAGGGGACGTATGATATATGATGCCTTGGATAGGTGTACAAAAACTTATATAATCGTTATCTAAGCCAATAAAGTTGTCACATAATTCAGGCACATCGTTAAAATAGTACTTCATGCATGTTTTTAACAATTTAGGAACACAAAATAATATTAAGTCTGGTACAAATAATAATTATAAACTTAGAACCTACACATATGCCGTGTGATACTCTTGAAACAAAAAATTGCTGCATTCACCACATCGCTTCTATGTGTCGCTTTTGACATTCAAATAAATTAGACTATGATAAGAATAGCAATCCGATTTTGGGATTCACTTTATTTAAACAAATAACTCAACTTAAGATCCGTTCAATACAAAACGGAAATAAGGTCAATGCCATTTATTGGATCAAATTCGAATCCTTTATAAGAACCGAAATCGGTCTAAAATATCCACTCCAACCATGCCCTGATTATAATGTTTTATAAGCATTGGATGATTATTGTCTCTCAGATACCGTTATTGTTATTTTTCAAATCGTTTAATGACGATTTTTCCACTCTGGCACCTCTCATTGTACCAACAATATTTATGTTTGTCTTTTTAAATTCATGTAGTAAGTCAAACGATGTAAAAAATTGTCTATAAAAATTGAGAAATTCGGCTGAACAGCTAATTGGTTTACGATGTGTTGCCTTAAAGGTTTTGATTATTGATGTTGTTATTAAACGTTAAAAGAGTCTTCTTGTTGCCCCTAATACATCCACTTTGATGGTTGTTTCGAATATCATGAGAACAAAAGGATTACAATAAATTTTTACATGTCTGTCGGAACAGTAAAATTCCTTTCACTCCTGAAATACTTCAGTGAATATCGTTTTAAATAACTACACTAGCTCTAGATCTAGGTCTAAGAATTGTTCAACACAATGACGTAACTACAAATTTCAGGCAACCCGCAACATTTTTTTATGAACAAGTAAAGCTTTTAGTCTGGCATTAACTAAAAATATCTGATTTCGAAAAAAGGTGATACGAAATAACTTGAACTAAATATATCGATAGAAGCATCACCAATTTCCAATATAATTTGAAAAAAAAACAAGAATTTCGAAATAATCTCAAAAATGTCGAATTTTTAAAGTATCTTGAATATTCCTGAAAGTTCTCAAATAACGAATTATCCGAGAGTTTTGCTAAAAAAATTAGATAAGCATAAAATATGTATTTGTAAAAAATCAAGAAGCCTTTTTACCAAACATTTTACTCATAAATATGATTTTACAAAGGGTGACGGAATTTTGGCTTATATTAGAAAATTTGTTTTCAAAGTTAATCATCAATTATCAAAATTTTTCAGTTGTAAGAGGTTTTCAAACCAAACTATTTTACTACGAAACTAGATATTATAAAGAAAGTAGTATTTTCAAATAATTTTAAAATATTTGTTGTGAATGAGCTTTAATCTTGATAATAATTCTATACTTTTTGGGTTTGATCTTAAAATTTATGGGCCATTTCATAATTTGAGGTTTATAATAATATGTTTTATGAGCATAAATGATGTATTTGCAAAACATGTTAAACTTTGTTTGTTTTAGGAGCTTACACATCGAAGCTTTTTAACTCAAATCATTTACTTTTTATTCTGATATTTGATAGTTTAAAGGATGGTGGGATTTTTGATTAAATTTAGAATAGTTGTTTTCAATAAGCTTTAAGCTTGACAATTAATTCATACTTTTTGGTTTGAGCTTAACATTTTTGAGCTTTTTAATTATTTTAGGTTTTTAATAAAATGTTTTATGAGCATACTATATGTTAGGTATTTGAAAAAAAATTGAAGAGATTTAGTTTTAAGAGCTTACACTTATCGAAGCTTTTTAAATCAACCATTTTACTTCGAAATTTGATAGTACAAGGGATGACGGAATTTTTGGTAGGAATTAGAATATTTGTGGTCAATGTAAATTATGAATAGCTTTTAGTTTTAAGAGCTTTTCAAACCAAACCATTTGTGTTTTATGAGCTTGAATCTAATGAATTTGCAAGAAATATCAAGAATTTTTAGTTTTAGCAGCTTTTACGTATAGCAGCTTTTCAACTCCAATCATTTTACACAGAAATTTGATCTTACAAAAGGTATTTTTTGGAAAAAATTCGAAATATTTGGTCTCAGTGTAACAATCCTTTATTTAAAACGTGTTTCCATTGACCATCGTTCAAGTAGATAAAACAAAACGTGATTCATTTGAATAGCATCAAATAAAACGAAACATCTTGAAACTCTATGCTATGACTAGTTCTAAATATATCGATAAAGCATCACAAATTTTGAATATAATTTGAAAAATATCAAGAATTGTGAAATAATCTCAAAAGTCGAATTTTCAAAGTATCAGGAGTATTCTTGAAATTTCTCAAATATCAAATTATCTGTAAGTATGTAAAACCAAAGGAAGCCCTATGCGTGTTAATCACTGTCATGTACAACGTAAATAACCTGGACACTCTTCAATAATTTCGTTTCGAACAACCTAGAGGAAATCGGAGAAATATCGAAATTTTAGCATAATTTCAAAAAATTTTTTTTAAATATCACCATTAAGATTTATATACACCTCTGCAAGTTCTCACAACTCATAGCTAAGCGCAGAAAATTGCCTTAGAAATTTCGAATAAATTCGAAACTCTTTAAAAATCTCGGATAATCCTTGGAATGTCGAAAAACTTCAGAAACCTAGAATACAGCGCAGAACAATCTTGATTACCGCAGACAAATTCGAAAAATACCAAAAAATCTGGATATGAATGAATAATATCAGAAAAAATGTTAACATCTAGAAAACGGACGAAAATTATGGAAAATTCCGAAAATTCGTATAAATATGGAATTATTGGTCAAGTAACTTAATGTTACTAATACTAAAGCTCAACAAAAAGATATGCAGTAAGAATAGAACCCCGATTCTTATCGGGTAATTTGTTAGATATCATCAATCGTATTTTTCAAATAGGCTCGAAAAATCCCAAATAACATTGAATTATCTAATACACCATACTACAATCTCAAACATACTCGGATAATTTTGGAATCACGAATAACCTGACTGTTTCGTAACACCGAATCACCAATTAAGTCTCAAACTTCGGGAAAGTCGGGAAGCGAGAATTTCCAAAATCAGGAGAACCCCACCAAAAAACACCATCACTAGTTGCAAAATTAAGTTCGCAGTTACATTTGCCTTGTGCTTAAAATAGTTTTTCAAAATAAACCTGCACATTTCATTTTTTTTTTACCATTTACTGGTAATCAAAATATCCGCTAAATGAGAAACTATAAGTTGAACATCACAATGATATATCACAAGCTACTAACACCAGCAGATTACTATAACCTCCCTTTTTCAAATCAAATTTAAACTGTTTTAATCAAAACTTGATTTGTAAAAGTTGAATTAGTTTGGCTAAAGGCTCAAATTGATTGGTTGAATTTTAAATGCCACAGGGTAAATTTGGAGTTACGCAAAACGTATGATACCAATAAATCAACCCAGCAAACACTATAATCGTTGTCATTACTAAAAATTAGACCACCCCTTTTTCTTAAAAATTTCCTACAAATGTATCGTTCTGCAAATTGGCACTTTAACCTTAATCTGAGCTATTTAATCTTAAATTTAAACTAATAACCGTGGGCCTCCCCGCGGTTGCAGGTGCTGTGGGTACCCAGTTACGCCACTGGTTCAACAATTGCTGGATGGAAATCGCTGTTAATATTCGTCTGCTCTGTTGACATTTAGAGAGGTTTTTCGGTTCAAATTTTCTACACTTAGATTTTTTTAATGGTTGTTATTTGGTGTTTCCGCCTCAAATACTAAGATTGTCATGGCTTTAAATTCTGCAATCAGAACACCTATATTTGCATTAAAGCTTAAAGCTAATAGCTCAGCTAATTCATAGTTCTCACCTTCGATTACAACGTGAAGCTCATCCTGGCCCGAAAGATTTGTTTACCCATAGATTGAACATTTTCGCTAAATTCATCGTCGCTGTTATGGCATCATCCTTTTTGCTGTCTTCTATATCATTCGGTAGTACTAACACATTAGAAATCATTCTCGATTAACTCTTTAGAATATTTCAGAAATTATTGTATAATTTCGAAACGGTTAAAAAAATCTATTTTAAAACATTCGATGCCCAACATCCCTAATTAAATTTGACATATTTCATAATCGCTACAGCAGCTTAACGTACGATTTATCATACATTGGAATAATTAACTCTATAACTTTGGTATTAAAATGCAAAATACACGGATTTTCATGTTAAACGATGGATAAATATTCATCCTAAAGTTAAACAATAAATTGTTAATCAAGCTGATACATTTTTCAACGTACCTAGAATATGAAATAATGCATTGAACTAATTTTTTTTTGACAGCTGTTATACTGTAATTTAAAGTGTTTACCATGCGCAATAACTCGTTATGCGGTAAACGGGGGAGAGTTACCACCTTAATTAATATTCTTTACAAAACTAATTTTTTACTTGTAAAATCGACTCTGCTAAATTCTATGCGATACCGTCTTTAAAAAAAACATCGTAAACTACCAAAAATGCTACAAACTGAGTACAAACTACCTTAAAACTACCTAGGTGTACTACTTAGTGTTAAAAAACTATTAATAGTCAGCGCTATGATTTTGTATATTATTTATGTCAAATTGCTTTATTCCATCCCCGTTAAGGCAAATTACTCTTAATAATGACGATGCTGGAATAAACCCAACGAACGTTGACATAAAAATAAATGTGCAGTATAAGCATTAAGCAGAAACCTAAATTGTTTTAATTAGTTGAAGCAAACAGCTTAACAAAATATATTAAATTAGTTGTTGTTTAAACCAACCAAGCATTTGAATGTAAAAAGGTTATCATATCCACATTTCTAGGATTTAGTTGTGAGCGCGGATCGTTCATAATTTGTCCTGTAGTGCTAAATACACGTTCGGATTTAAATAAGTGGCTGGAATACACAAATATTTCATTGCACATTTCCATAATTGTGTATTATTCTAAAACAAAATAAAAACGACATAAAATATGAGCATAACAGTAGTAGTTTGCAGAACTCTATAGGATAGGATTTCCTGTTCACTAAGGAACTTTCAGTGTGATGCCTTTTTAATAACGCAACATCTAAATTATGGGTAGCTAGTCCGCATTTTACAAATTTTTCCTTGTTGATTCCAATTCACTACCAGCTTTAGTGTCACTTTCAATGCTCATACAGGACGTGACCAATTCATTTTCGCATTTTCTTCTGGAAACCAAACGAGTTGCCGTCCTGACCACATTAATTTGAGCCGGTTGAGTTCAATGCTTTTAATCCCTTCTTCAGTGTTAAGCGGCTGTTTAGTTTCTAATACGTTTAAATATAATCTATAAGATATTGGGATTATTAAAAATATGGTAACGTAACTATTTCCAGTCCATGGTGAGGAGGAGCTTTTTTATCTCCTTATCGGTCGACTAGTTTTAAAATTCACTGCATCATATAAACGTGCTATTCCACCTTGTTCGCACCTCTTGCACATTTAGAGCGATTAGTGGAAATTTGTTTCTTATTTAATAAATCGCGTACTATTGTGATACTTTTGAAAAATCGGACTACGTCCTTACATTTAGTAGTAATCGGCTGTACTTCGTGTAGCTTTAACATGTCTTGCACTGTTAAATTGATTGAATGTCGAAGAATTCGAGTTGTTGTGTATCAAGATTATCAAGCAGCGTCTTTTCGATAAAACTAATGTTTTTAAATCGAAATTCTTAGCAAGAAAGTGACAGGTTAATATATTGTTTGGCTCATGTTTTGCAGGTAGTAAAAGTTTTGTTATATCCTCAAAATCAAATATTTTGAATCTAGTTTTTTTTAATAAGATTTCGGAATCCTTTATTATGTACGACGATAAATGGTTGAATGTAATTGGCAATCATGATTGATATTGCTTGGTTTAAATTTAGTTTATGGTTTGAATTTGTATCGAACTCCAGAGATCGTTTAAAAAACTGATTAACTAATCGTTCAGTTATGTGGGCTGATTCTCTATTTTAATTTGCTTGTTTTATATTCCTTTTACACAATAAACATTTGGCAATTTTTGAATACGCAGATTTCTTGAAAAACTTGTAGACTTTTGATGCATTAGATTTACGACGGTTTGAACAAACTATTTGTTCAATTGTATTTGTATCTGCATAATTCTCTGCCAAAAATTGAAAACCGCTTATATGCATTTTATACAGTTTGGGAAAACAATATTTGAAAATTTAAACTTTAATTTAAGAAAAGTGTGATGACATTTGGGACATGTTACAGTTTTATTTGAAGGGCTTAATAGCATTATTATCATATATATTGTGATAATACCAATATCAAAATAGAATTTTTTTAGTAAATTGCATTTTGTTGCACTTAAGTTGTTTTCATATTTTACAATTTTCTAACTATGTCACCTATGTTACTTAAGTCATTTTTATGAATTCAATGGTACAATTGGCCACATTTTAAACGACTTTAAAAATAATCAATACTTAAATAAAAATAGTAAAAGTAATCAAAAATAATTTAAATGCAGTACATATTTTAATTATAAAAATTTTAAGTTAATTCTCCAAAATTATTCAGAATCAATCTGCTGCGTTTCCCTCATCTTCAAAATCAAGATATATTTGGTATATTTTGTCCAACGTTCAGTTGGAAATACAAATTTTGATAAACTGATTTTATTAGGGCAAGTTGATCTATAAGATCTCTATTTTTCAAGTGGTTTATGGGTAAAATACCTTGATGGTATTTTGGCACTTCTGCAATTGATAATTTATTAATTCCCCGCTGAACAATATTTAGCAACTTAAATGGCTCATCTTCTCGAAGGCTGTTTTTGTATTGAATTCTTCCGAATTCTGAAGTAAATCGTAGCCATTTAACCTTATCCCATTCAAATCTAGTCCCATTTGTGTTTGTACTACGCCACATGCATTTTTCTAGTCGAAGATATTTCTTTCCTCCATCTCTGTTACCTTAAACCGATTTATAAAACGTTGAAACGATTGAACATATAAATTGAAACCATTCACGCGGGTGATGTATTTGCAAGTTAGTGCGTTTCTTTTTCCGCTCAATTATGGAGTGGTCTACATCACACTCAATGTGAGTGTGTCATGGCTCAAGGAATTTACGATCGACTATTTTGATGTTGTGATCAGATGATTGCATAAAATTTTTAAACATCATAGCTACGTGTGAATTTTTGTTTTGGTCTGAGCAGCTATATCGTGGGTTGTGTTAAGCAGTGTATTTACAAGCAAGACGCTATTTTTGGCAAGTTACCTCCTCGTTTACCTATATATTCGTACCACATATAACAATCAGCACCATTCGTCACAAGATCATGGACGGTGAGGTTAAACGTAAGTAATGGCGTTGCGAGGCATTGCTAATGGTCAAACGTAAACATATTCACATTTTCGTTGGCTGTTGCGTATTCCTTATCTGCCGCTTTTTGCAGGTATGCTAAATCAGCCGCTTTCTGTTTGTGCCATATCGATTTTTATTTTGCATTTATCACATTTGGAACATGTGTCTTTTTTCGGCTGATTAAACTTTAAACCAATTCCGTGGTCATTAATATAAGTTAATTCCGTGGTCACAAGGCGTAACCGCTTAAGTCAAATTTGGTAATTTTTCTAGACGTAGAAAAAGTTGAATATTAAATTCATTTTCGTTTATGCCGACTAAAGCTACTACGGCTTGCGACCACAGCATTTGACCACAAGGCTTTACCACTTAAGTCAATCATTTAGTGAAATTAGAAAAGAGCTAAAAAACGTTACACACTGAAAATTATTTTTGTACTAAGTGGACTTAAGCGGTTATGCCTTGTCACCATAGAATTCCTGAAAATACATCATAATTAATATAAGTTAATTAAAATAATCATCAAAACAGATACCATTAAAAATCTCCGCGTATTTTGTAACTTGAGACTTGTTTAGCTTGTTGTAAGCAATACATTTTGTATAATAATGACAGATTTTTAAATGTGACTGCAAATATTTCTTTGCCGTTCGTTGCCGGGTGTAGTGGCTTTCGTAAGCTGGGTTTAATGTGTTCCATGACTTCTCTGACTTTTTCTTCCGTCAATTTAGTAACAGGTTTCCTGTTTCCGCGGTTATTTACGAGAGAGGTGTCGGATAATTTCTTTTTGGCTACGGTTTTTTAAAAACTTTCAGTCTCACCTAAAGTTTAGCGAAAGCATTTCTGACCAACTCTTAGTTTAACTCCAAGTGCCGCTAGAGAATTTTGAGCCCAACATCGCTTCTTGTCTTCTATTTGAATCAAACCGGCCACAAACAACGCTTTCGTTTGATATGATAACTATTGTCAATACTTATTAAATATAATGAGTTGTTGGTCGTATCTAAGCTTAGATCGGCAATGCAGTTTGCAGGACCCAAGTTACAATACTAACTAAGCACTCTCTCAGTTTAGCTTTTCCCTTCTTATACACATAAGGACATAGAGGGTCCAGCTGCTACTGTTTCATTGCAAATAGACGTTGATGTTTTGTGGCTCACAAATATTTCGGACGAGAGAGCATTGTTGTGCTCTATTTCTCTAGCCATTTTTTGCATATCTATATCTTCGTCTGATTCACTCCTGGAATCATCACAATTAGACGGCTGGAAATCCGGATCAATATCACTGTTATAAATGGTGGTATCAAGACTGTTATCAGAGTGAGAGTTGTTAATCAATTCAGCCGTTTCGTGCAGTAAAGATTGAGTGGTTTCTTCTGCGGGTCGTTTAATAATTCCGCCGCTTCGGGATTTACACATTTTGACGTATCAGTTTTGTATCTTTAGATAAAAATAGAGCTGGAATATAATTTTGTAACGCACTATTTCTGCAGGTTGTTAATGGTTTCGATTGGGCGATTTGACTTCTAATGATAGATATTTTTCAGTAATAATATAAAAAAAATTATTAACCCTATTATGTATATCAAACACACTTACCTTCAACAAAATCAACTTTTCCTTTTCTTGAATTACTGTGTTCTGAAATTTTTAATACATCATTTTTTGTTTTTCAATAAATTTCAATTATCTAAAGTTAAACGTATAAAATATTTCACACACGGTAAAATAACCAAAGATCACTTATATTTCAGGTTTTTTAACTCCAATAAACAAAAGAAACACTGAAGTGATTCAAAGAAAAACACAAACTAAAACAAGTTAAATTTTAAAAACAAAAATATCACTTAAAATACTATTGCATTCAAATAAAGTATAAATACAATTTGAAAAAATCGCTTAAGTGCCTTTACTCGAATTTAAAATTATAACACAATGAAAAACCGCTTAAACGCACTTTGTTGACTTTAGATTTTTGTTCGCACATTTGTTATATCAATTTTTGTCACATAAGCGATTTTTTTAAATGCAATAAATTACAAAATCATTTAAGCGATTTTAAATTTATTTCATAACTTTTTTATTTTTTGACTCGTAACGGACAATTTTTTCATGTAATAAACAGAAGAATCACCGAAAGTCACTTAAGCGATTTTCAATTTTTTGTAGAGAACTAATTGGTATAGAAAACAATTAATATCTAATTAAATTAGCATTAAAATGTTTTGATTACCTACCTATCGCTTTTAGAGGCACATATTTTTCCATGTCATTCAAAAAAACAGACTTCCTTCATGAACCGCGCAAAATTAACGAGGTACGAATGTATGTGTTGTTTTTTTTTGCAATTTATAGGTTTAGTTGTTTAACGTATGTAACGTTTGCTCATTACTACTTTTTATTTTGAAAAACTAACGTTGATAAATAGCTTAATATTACACAGCGCAATATTTGGGCATGCGGTGTTAATTGTGGCCTTGAATAAATTTGTTGTTGTTGCGTCGTCACAATAAGAGCGGGAAAAAAATATTATCATCAATGTGCTTTTTTTCGTTTGTATCTTTTCCTCATTTAGTTCTAACTATTAGATAAACCTACTAAAAACTCAGCAAGCAGTTATGTTTCGTTTTCTTGCAAAATACGTTTAAGTAGGTTGTTCTACCCTTTGTTTGGGTATTAAAACCAAATTTTAATGATGAGTTTTTTTAGTTTTCTCAAAAGATTTTTTTTAACACCAACTTCATAAAGTAACCGTTTATACAAAGAAATACCACAGGGAAAACAATTAGTAAACTAAAAATGAAATATTGGTATGAGTCCAGCCCCCAAACTTGGATTTCCAGGACTCTTACCCCGGAAACGCCATCAACACTAAATACAGAATATAAGTCCGATAGGAGTGAAAGTGAGAATTGCAAATTAAAAAATGTGATCGTTCTTAAAAAAAATAAAAAAGATATTACCAGAGATGCCAAAATCCCCCATATATTCGAGTAAAATGGAATAGAGTGATTATCATCAACAGCAAAAACTATTCGGTTTAACTGCAGTAGTATCATCTTCATCAATATATTTGATACCTGGAATCGAGCTCCTTGCGAATACTCTACATTTCTAACTACAATGCCGAATCACTAACCATAGATAGAACGAATTACGAAAGGGTTCAACACAACTTAATATTTGATGTAAACAGCTAAACATAATCAACGTATAAATGGCAATCTGAACCAAAAGCTGGAAGACGCATAAACAATCAACTATAGCAAAAAATTGGATTTCCAAATTTCCTTTGCTCCGTCCTTAAATACTGTACGCAACTTCCTTAAAAACTGTATCAAAACGGAAAATTAATTATTATTTCATAGAACCAAGCTGGACACGCAAATTATGCACATGGTTTTCATTGGACTAACAAACAAGCTTGCGTATATATTCATGCGTTTCTAATTTACAAAAAAGTCGTAGAAAAATTTCAGCACTTCAGCTTCGATCGTCGATTTCGAGTGACTTTCACGTAATCACTCATGGAAAGGGTCGCGATGGAATAAGAAGTACTATCAACAAAATGGCGTCCCGAGCCAGTCTCACCAACGAATAACATGGTATCATAACCAACGAGGAAGAATTATTCAAATGGAGAAAAACGTTGAAGACTGACATGATTTTTGAATTTGGTTCAGATGCCAAATATAAGTCCAAAAATATCCAACAAACTGCAGCCATTCGTTTAAAGGTTACTTAAATTTTAAGATATATTCAAATAGTCAATATTATGTTAAATACTATGTAAACTCTACCTGTAAATATTTTTTAATTTTTATAGTTAATTTGTAATCAAATATTTTTTATAAATATCATTTGTTTTAAATTTCATTTTGAGGTACTAATAATTTGGTCATACTTAAACGTATTTTGTACAGAAACCAAACAAGATATTATGCTGATCTTTTAGTATGTTTAATAGAACTAAATGACAAAAATATTAAAAAAAAATATTTATGCTAACGTTTTTATAATTTTCGGATAATTAATTCTTTTTAAAACAACGAAACAAAATCATGTTCTACATTCAAAACGTAAAAATCATAAAATTAAAACATGACTTTAGTTTTCTCCTACTAAATATTCTTATTTTTTATAAATATGGTAACTGAAGAATTTAACTTTAAACTATGTAAACTAAAAAATCGATATACTCTACGCATAAATAAAAACTACAAAAAATGATTATCTTTTGGTATTACTTTGACAGTCGATAACAGCTTATTTTTCTACTGATAATAGGTACAACTCGATTCTGAGATTTGAAATTTGTAATTTCTGTTGGTAGTACCAAAAAACATTTAAATGAAAGTGATGATGTTTAAAACTTTACCTTTATTCGAAGAAAATTTTTAATGAATAATGGGGATAAAAAATTATTTCAAATTAACTAAGACGAAAGAATTATTTATTATTCTTGAAACCCAAAAATTAGCTACGGCAGTTGGATCGGGAGGTACCGGGTTCGAATCCCTATAGGGGCGGGATGCAAAAGGGATTTTTCATCATCTGATTACGATCGGTGATGAAAATGAACACATCTATGTCCCCCTGTTGAGAGTGCAGAATCCATGGGCCGACCCACATTTCATGTCAGCACTACAGGTTGGCATGAAGCAATGAAATGTGCAGGTGGTTTTTCAAAGACGGATCTATAGCCGCCCGTCCTCGATTTGGCTACTCCAGGCGTAAAGTAGGACGGTAAAAAATAAATCAAGAACAAACAACAACAACAACAACCATAAAATTGCTTTTTTTTAAAGCAAAACTTTTCTATGATTCGGCTAGCATAGAATTTTTAAATAATCAAAATTTGTATTCCAGTACACTTGATAAATTGATTTTTATCCAGCGAAAAATTGTTTTTTGAAATATTTCAATTATTTTGTATTTTAAAATAAATTTAAAAAAAAGTCAATAATCATTAGAATCGAAAGAGGAAAACAAAATATGTATTACCATAAATATACTAATACGAGTACGAGTAAAACAAAAAGCTTAATGATTAACAGCACGTCAAATAATAATAAACTTTTAGAAAAACTAGAAAAAATTTAAATGAAAAACTAAACAGTTTGCGCCTATATAACCATAATAATAAATAAAAATAGTAACTACAAATACGCTTTTATTTATAATAATTTCTTTTTTTATTTTCCAGTACCAACAACAACAATATTAGGTGGACCTGATATGTACGTTGATAAGGGTAGTACAATAAATTTAACATGTGCTGTAAAATACAGTCCTGAACCACCAGCCTATATATTTTGGTATCACGAGGATATTGTAAGTAAATTTTTTGTTTTAAATGAAATAAAACCATTAAATGTATAGGCTAAAGCACAAATTTCATATAAATTCGAGATTCTCTTATCAGTAATTGTTATTGCTAACAAAATTCGCGTAGTATTATATATAATAATGCTCGAGCTTATTTAAGTGGAATAATTTTGCACATTCGCGTTGTTGCGGGAATACAAAAACCATATTTTAAAACGATAATTTAATATTTTTGGAACGCGCTTTTCACGAAAATTCGGTATCGATTTCATTACATTTATGCGTGTAACGATACTGATCGAGTTTGAATATACACATACATACTAAAAACTCGTATTTATGTCTACAAATTTTTTATTGCTGTGTCAGTTGAAGATAATGGGTGTAGTATATATACATACGATGAACACGTACAACATTGATTATAATTTAATTGGTTTGATGTGTATCCATATTGTAAACTGCCGTATATAAGGCTTCTTTACATAAAACTCTGCACTTGAAAATATTTTTGGCTTATCATAAATTCAACGTAATATATTATATGTAAATGCGTATACAATTTTCTCAAAAGTCTTAAGAACAATGAGAAAGTGTATTATACGTATTTTTAGGTTATATCACACTCAAGCGACTCATTAAAAAAGCAATTAAGAATGAAAAATTAAATCAAAATGAATTATTGTTTGAATAATTTATGTTTTTTTTTTTTTTTTTTTTTTTTTTCAAAATTTTCTAAATTTCCTAAAACCGACCTATGGAAAGTATTTCAACTGAAATGAACGGTAGGGTTTTGTGAACCAGAGGTTTTTTAATGTGGCAATTAATGCGATCGTAAATTTTTGAGGGAAAATATACTACCTAGCCGCAAATTTGACCATGCTTTTATTGTTTGATGTTTCAAAATTATTTTAGAGCACTTACTATTAACATGATTGAACAAATGCTTACAAATATTCAGGGAATAAACTTTTTGTTGTGAAAACATCTTATTAAAAAATTAATTTTGAAATCATGATCCGGAAATAAGAAATCAAAGTTAAGGGAACATTTGCACCGAACATAAACTGTTTATGTACATATGTAGATATGTGCGAATAGTGAGTGACAAGAGCGTGCGAGCCCTCTACGACATTACGCCAAGTGTCAATTATTTCAGAATCTGTAAGAGATAGGACAGCAGATGGACCGATTATATAAGAATCCACTAATAAGTCATTTTTGGGAAAAATGGTCTCTAGGACACTACAGTACTCACGTGACGGTTAGCTGTACGGTGTTCTCACGTGAAAACACGTGTTTCGCGCTGCGCTTCTGTATACAGGGATGATACAAGTGCAATTTCCATAGTAGTTTTTCCATGCTCCTGAAAGTATTTTTCAGGTAAAATATGCAGCTGGACATTTACAAATAACCAGACGATCAGCTGCTCTGGATTTTTTAGTAAAATATTATTCCACTATTGTTATGTTGAAGTGGCGTATAACCAAACTCGGAAATTTTGCAACAATATGTGGTTCTGTTGTGACTGCAGATACCTTTTGAAGAATCAATAATTCCTTAAGGTAATGAGAAACTGCAATTTTAGTGCCAATACTGCACGTCAGCCCTTTCTTGAGAAGGTGCATGATGAGATTACCGGTCTCAAACAACAACTTGGCATGATCGTCGATCGTCTACCAGAGTTGTCATTCACGACTACCATATCGTTTATGCATTTCGGTCCTCCTGCAAGAGCAACAAAAGATTCAACTTCACTGATTATATCCGATGAAGTAAATAATGCAGCTTCTCTGATTACATCCGATAAAAGCGTAAAAGGTATACCTAATTCTGAATTTCTTGCTGTTATCCCTATTAGTTTTGCGGTCATACAACCAGCCATGCAAAATCCTCCTACCTATACTGGAACCTTTTCTGACGTGGTGACTTCTTCCTCAATGAGTTCCAGTGTTGCTGTGCCTACAGTTGGGAACAACCATCTTCAAAATCTGGGCACAAAAACTATTTATGGTACCAGACAATTTACGAAAAATTTTAAGGTAAAAGTCATTGTGGCGACGGTATGGCTACACTAAACTAACGTATGGCAACGCTAAAATTTGCTTGGATCTTTAAAAATGTAAAGTATTCAAACTAGTCCCTAAGTAATGGAGTATCGAATCTCTGAAGTTTGTTTGCTTCAAATTGGGCATAAAAGCTGATGTACGTATTAAGGCCTTAGACCCTTATATTTGGACAACCGGTGTACACATTCAGGAATTTTACGATACAAATTTTCAGACAACATTGCTCTCGACAAGTCAGCAGAATAAATTATAAGAGCTTTAAGTAGTAAATTTGTCGCAAGTAATAATCCGCCTATAAGTTCCGGACAAAGCTCTTTTACTTCGATGTACTACCATAATGCCTCTAGCATTCGAGGTAAAGCTAAATGGTTTTTGCTTGGCGTGCTTGACATCGATTTCGATGTGATCATTATCTCGGAAACATGGTTTACTAAAAGTTAAAATTCGGCGGAATATTTTCCACCTAACTACGTCGGTCACAGGAATGATCCACATGAATTTGGTGCCAGCCTGAAGGGGGAAGGTCTGATGTTCGTTGTTAAATGTTCGATTTCAAATGAGCTCAATGTATGTCATCCAACTTATGATGTTATTGCTGTACATATTAATACAGCCAGAGCCTCCATCCACGTGGTTACTGCATATGTACCCTGCGGATCTATTCTGGAATATTATCTTGGAATTATTAATTTCATCGATTCTGTTGTTGCGCTATTGGTTCATGTTGGTGAAAAACTACCAGACAAACAATCTCAATATTTAGTACTGAAAAATAACTGATGGGGGCCTGGAGGACCGAACTGTATTTTGACAGACTTCACTTTCCTCAAGTACTGTAAAAAAAACCGTATTTTGGAACACCTTGGGCGGGCTCTAATGTCTGAACGAGGACCGTAGGGTACTTTACAGTCAAATTGCCGACAATTTGTAAGTGACATTCTCTGTAAATAAACCGTTATTTTGTTTGTATCAGATAACGTTATGTAGTCCCCTCACCCTTAATATGTTAGTGAAATTGTTGAATATAAAACTGTCCAATAGTCGAACATTCAGGTTCATTTCTACAGTCCACTTGCCGTTAATATGTAAGTGAAATTGTCGGATAAAAATCCGTTCAATTGTAAGACATTTATTTGTGAAACTTGCCGTAAAGAAACGTATCAGATAACATTTTGCAGTCCCCTCACCGTTAAAATGTAAGTGAAGTTTTCGGATAAAACACCGTCCAATTGACGAACATTCGCAAGTAAAATATCTCAATTGAATTTTTAGGCCTTTTTATAGACAAATATATTAATTGTTCATGGCAATCCCAATATTTTCGATTTGGTAAATCATAAAAATAAAGAGGCCAATCCCTCATAACATATCTACTGAAAAAAAGTAGAAATATCATTCCCGCCTTCCCTTAATTTTAGCCCAAGGCCCTAAGAGGTATACCAATGTATTACTCTGCAAAAATGAGAACCCTCCACGAGTTCTTGATGTTGGTAGTTTGGTTTCATACTGAAAAGTTGGTCTACTCATCAGGTAGCTACGACCAAGCTACAAAAAATTCCACTCTAGTCCTACTTCTTTAAACAAATTTCTTGTTGATTCGGACTGGCTATTTCTAGAACGAAGAGAGACTTGAACGCTAGTGTTATTTTATTCAACGAACTTCTCAAGTTTGGTATTGAAAGATATGTTCCATCAATGAGAAACGAACCTCCGTTACGGGAGCCATGGTATAATAAACAGCTAATTCGTATTGAAAAACACCGTAATAAGTTACATACCTTATAAGTTACAGGCTGTTGAATTTTATCCTAGCTTCAACACTGGTCGTAGGGAGTTCAAAACTTTAAACTATGGGACTTTAAAATAACTACATTTTGCAAATCGAAGATACATTAAATTTCTATCCTAAGAAATTTTAGAATTTCGTAAATGCTAAAAAGAAGGTTGCTAGGTTTCCTATCCCACTGACTTTTCAGAACTTTTTCGCCATTCAGCCCTCTAATATATCCAATTTGTTTGCCAATTTTTTCGAGTCTGTCTATGAAAAACCTGCGGTATCATGTAACAAGCCTTTAACTAACCGCAGTCTTTCTGATTTTATCTTTTTAAAATTTACGGAAGCAGAAGTCTAAGATGGGTTGTCTCAACTGGAAATTGATAAGGGGACAGGACAAGATGGTTTTTAATCCATCTTAATTAAGAATTGTGCAGAGAGTTTAGCTACTCCACTTACTATTATCTTTAATAATAGCCTACGTACTGCGAAGTCAGCAGCTATCGCGGAATCGCTATTCTTTCTCGCGGTGTCCCTGAACCAAGTTTAAATGGGCCAAAAAACCACTCTCGATTTCCCTTCGTCCATTGAAAGTTTTACCTTAGAGAAGTTCGAAAACGCAAAAATCTGCCAAATCCCCAGAGCCGTTTAAAAAAAACACAATTTTAAGATTTTTTGCGCCAAAAATGAGAAAATTCGAAAAATCCGTTTTTTTTCTTTGGAATCCCTTAATCTACGTGTCCCTAATTACTTTGAAGTTTTCACTAAAGTTGAAAATACATTTGAAATCGCGCCTAAAATTTTGCATGTATAATCCAATGAAATCATTGGTTGCTTGATCACACATAAAGGTGCGTCTGTGTGCGTAAAGCATGTATTTTAAAATCATTGTTTCAAAAATACACAGGAACCTAGAGGCGCAGTAGTCGGCCAGTCAATTTCAAAATAAAACATTAGCTGCGAATCGTTTACTAATATAGTTCAGGCACGGAGTGTCGTCCGAGTTATATTCTTTGTGTGGTGTACATTAATTTGATGCTTGTGTGAAAAAATTGAAAATGCCGCGAAAGTCAAAAGACCATGCTGTTTGTTCTGTTTAAAGAAAAAGGACAAGATGTGGAACAGTCGATATCCATCCGCTGTTTGTAGTACTTTCAAAATCTTTCTTTACAAATCCAATAAACAAGGTTTCGGAGATCAACCCACGTTGTCTTTGCCGGAATATTCTGATTTCCCGGCACTTCCATGTGCAACCAGATCTCAGGATAACATACTTTGTGAGAGCAATTTGTGTAAACTTGTGCGACCTCAACCACAGAACATGATTCTCGGAAAAATGATGAAAAATAAAGTGGTTCATAGGAAATGTAAGAAATGCGGAGGAGATCTGGATACCAAGAATTTCTCCATTTCTTCAAAATGCGTTTCAACTCTGACCGACCTAATTAAAAATAATTTATCGTTAAAACAAAAGGAACAATTGACATTGTCAATATTGAAAGACATTTTAGTTGCACCAGAAAACTCAACAAAATAAGGACAGTTGAGTTTATCACAGAAAAGAGGGAAAAAACTACCAGTGTTAGTTAATACAAACAATATTGCCAGCAGTTCGGGAACACAATCAGTCGCAGCAACCGATATTTTAAAAATCAGTACAGATTTAGGTCTGTCGACAAGAAAAACAAATTCGCTGACTGCTGCATTGCGAGTAGGTGCTGGGAAAAGGAAAATATTCCAACCCAACTTAAGACAGGACTTGTTTTTGTTAAATCATCGTCTTGATTCCTTTTTCGAGTCTCGATTTTGCGAAGTGGTGAATACCAAAAATTCCCGGGCGATAAAAGATCTGAATGTTTTGTGTATTGCAATGATGTGCCAGGATTGATTGACTATATTAAAGAAAAAAGAGCATTGCTGTAAGTGGATTTGATATTCGGTCTTGACGGTGGCGGCGGATTGTTGAAAATTTGTTTATCTATTCAATTCAAATTTGATTAAGCTAATGGTAACTGGGATACCAAGAAAGCGAGACAGCAATATCAAGATGGAATACAAGCCAGGAAATTTAAGGATTCGGGTGTGAGGAAATTGATCATTCTTGGAATTATTTCTGATACGCAAGAAAACTACATAAATGTTCGTACTCTCTGGTCTTGTCTGAATTTGCAATGCATTAACACAATCATTGCTACGGATCTGAAACTAGAAAATATCATGACTGGTGTTGTGGCGCATTCTTGCCATTTTCCGTGTACGTGCTGTACCGCATCGAAAGACAATTTAAATATGTGCGGAAATTACAAAACCATCGGTACCTGCCGTAAAAATTCATAGGGCTTCAAAAATACCGGCAGTAAAAAAACTAATTCCAAGAATTTCCACAGTAACATCCACGAGCCTATATTTACAAGAAACCCAGACAGGTTGATCATCGAAATAATCCCTCCACCTTAACCTTAATCTGATGTTGGGAGTTGTAAACACCCTGTATAACCACATGCTGAAAGAATTCCAGCACGATGCCGAAGAATGGGCTAAGTCCTGCAATGTGTCCAAAGATTTCGTACATGTGGCTTCTGCTTTTGCTGGATATGCCTGCAAAACTTTGTTAAACAGAATAGATATTCTACGGGCAAAATGTACCATCCATTGTTTGAAGTATGTCAAATGTTTTAGTGACTTTTCAAATGTCGTGAATTCGTGTTTTTCAACTTTTTTTGCCGAAAAATTTGAGGTTTATGTTTCGCAATTCAAAACAAGTTATCTAGACCTGGGAATCTCAACCACTCCGAAAGTTCATGCCGTTTCTTTTCACGTGCCATATTTTTGCCGCAAAATAAACTGTGAACTCGGTTACTATAGCGAACAAGCGATGGAGTCCGTTCATCACGACTTCAAAAATACATGGGTGAATTACAAAGTAAATCGCACACATCCAGATTATAATACTAAACTACTGAGAGCTGTACGGGAATATAACTCCCGTCATGTTTAAAGAATGATTTTTTTTTTTCAATTTTTGGGTAATTCAAACCAAAAAAACTTCAAATAAATTCCGTCATTTGATTTCGATATACATCTTTCCTCACCATCGATATATTTTTCTATTCAATAGTCATTTTTGTAATAAATTCATAATAAATTCATAATGAATGTTGTTTTATCGATTTGTGAATAAAGATTCATTTTTTACAAGCTTATCATATGATTTTTTAATATTTCCAAAACGTAAACACTTTTTAGTATTCCAGTAGATGGCGTTTTACAAACAATTCAAGGCATTCATTCCAATATCGATTACGAAAAAAATCTTGATTTTTTTGGAAATTTAGTTCAAGCTGAGTGCTCTTTTTGTATTCCTAGAAGTTTTTGTTCGCATTCTTGCAAAAAAAGAGCCATATGGAGAAAAATTGAAAATTCAACAAAAAAAAAATGTTTTCGAATTTTTTAATTTTTGGCGCAAAAAATCTTGAAATTGTGTTTTTTTGAAAACAGCTCCGGGGATTTGGCTGATTTTTGCGTTTTTGAACTTCTCGAAGGTGAAACTTTCAATGGCCGATGGGAAATCGAGAGTGGTTTTTTGGCCCATTTAAACTTGGTTCAGGGACACCGTGTTCTGCTATACCAAAACTATTCGAATCCATGGTACCGAATTTTATTTTTTTTTTTTTCATGTAAAAAGTTTATTCCTCCTGCTCAACACGGATTTTATCCGGGTAGGTCTACGGCGTCTAATCTAGTCTCTTTTTGTGGACATTTATGTAGTAGACTAGAACATAGGCAACAAGTAGATGTATTATAAACAGTAACTTTTTAACTATGTGGCCGACCTGGAAGAACCAGCCATTACGGAATGCAATATTTGAACTAAATCAGTTTACCGGATTTTCGAAAAATATATTCGGAAATACCGCTTTTACCGTTAAAAAGAAGGTTGCTTAGGTTAGAAAGTTTCCTATCCCAGTGACTTTTCAGGACTTTTTCGCCATTCAGCCCTCTAATATTTCCAATTTGTTTGCCAATATTTTACAGTCTGACTATGAAGAACCTGTGGTATCATGTAACAAGCCTTTAATTAACCGCAGTCTATCTGATTTTATCTTTTTAAAATTTATGGAAGCAGTATTCCACCCATTCTTATTAAGAATTGTGCATAGAGTCTATCCCTTCCACTGACTATTATCTTTAATAATAGCCTACGTACTGTGATTTTTCCTAATATCTGGAAATTATCTTTCATCCGTCCGATTTTCAAATGTGGCAAAAGAAGTGAGGTCAGCAACCATCGCGGAATCGCTATTCCTTTTCTTGTAAAAAGGTTAATTTCTCCTGCTCAACACGGATTTTATCCGAGTAGGTCTACGGCGACTAATCTAGTCTCTTTTTGTGGACATTTATATAGTAGACAAGAACATATGTGTAGGCAACAAGTAGATGTAGTATACACCGATTTTTCAAAGGCTTTTAATAAAATTTGACCATTCGATTCTTATTGAAAAGCTGGATAGACTAGAGTGTCAGTTCATCCCTATTAAGTGATTGCATTCATACCTTGCTGATTGTTACCGATTTGTTAAGATTAACGAGTTTAGCTTTCGTTTATTTAATGTTACCTCAGGAGTTCCTCAAGGAATGCACATTGGTCCGCTTTTATTTAATTATCATTTGTAAATGATGTTCTTGAGTATTTTGGATTTGCGCATATTGTCTGCTTTACGCAGATGATATGAAAATAGTTGCTCCAATAAATGAGGTTGCTGATTGTGTGAAATTGCAAGGTGACTTTATTAACCATTGCAGTTGGTCGTTAATTAACAAATTATTGCTGAATGCGGGTAAATGCAGGTTATCAACATTCTCTTGGATGCGCTCGCCGTTATTCCAGCAATATTGTTTATATAATATTGCTGTTGATAGAATTGAGTTAACTTTTACTTAACACATTGATTGTATCATTACAAAAGCTGACATTATGCTAGATTTTTGAATTTATATGATTTTAATACGTTCCGAAGATTGTAAGAGAATTAAATCCAATTTCGAACTGATGAGCTTATGAAGATGAAAAAATCAATCTTCTCATCAGGCCGCGGCGACTGGACTGATTATACCGCAATTTACATTCTATATATACAGAATGTGCTGAGCGTTAGATACTAGCGAATCATAACTAATACAGATAAATTATCTTACAATTTTTTCTTCTTCACGAGTTTCACACAGCTCTATTTCTGTGTACGCTAATTTTACTTGATTAATTTTTTTTTTTTTTGTTGTTGAAATGTTAATTAATCTATGTAATTTCTAATATGCTACCGGTGATTAGACAATTTTAATTGTGTATTTATTAACACGAGAAGTATATTAGTATTAACAAACAATCATTCAACGAAATTGACTAATAGACAGAATTCTATTTATTTAATTTTTAATTTATATGATTTTAATACGTTCCGAAGATTGTAAGAGAACTCAATCCAGTTTCGAACTGATGAACTTATGATTATGAAATGAGATGAAGAGAAAATTGATTTTCTCATAATCATAAGCTCATTAGTTCGAAACTGGATTGCATTCTCTTACAATCTTCGGAACGTATTAAAATCATATAAATTAAAAAATTAAATAAATATAATTCTGTGTCTATTAGTCAATTTCGTTGAATGATTGTTCGCAAATACTAATATACTTCTCGTGTTAATAAAAACACATTTAAAATGGTTTAATCACCGGTAGCATATTTACAATTACATGAATTAATTAACATTCACAAAAATTAAAAAGGTAAAAGTAAAATATGCTAGATTTCATTAAGCGCAATTGTAAAGACTTTTGCGACCCGCTTACACTGAAAACTCTTTATGTATCTTTTGTTCGGTCAGTTCTAGAATACGCTTCTCAGATCTGGTTCCCATTTTATAAGTGCCATTCAGATAGGATTAGGAGTGGTCAGAAGCAATTGGTTTTGTATGCCCTTCGAGTGCATCAATATATGCTTCCACCTTATAATGATCGCTGTAATATTAAAACTACAACGTTTCCATCACCGATGAGACGTTGCATCTGCTATCTTCGTGCACGAAGTTCTGCTGCTCATTTCAATATCTATGCTCCCATACGCTGTTTGCGCGGTTACCGTTTACTACATATTGATCCTCTCTCTAAGGATTTTGCACTTTCGGAACCAGTCTCAGTTTACGATGTTTTCGACTTTATTATGACAAGAAATTCGTTTAAAAACGAGTTGTTTGAATTTCTGTGTAGATAATTTTTTTTGTTTGTATTGTATATATTTACTGTAGGTAATAATAAAAAAATAAATAAAAAAAAACAATACACATTTGCTGCGTTTATACCACTACTAAATTAGCAGTGCTACAAATTTCAGTTTCATACCAATGATGTTTTAGTCGGCTGAGCTTGTAGTTGTTATTTCGTTTAAGCATTGCTAATTTAACTGTGGTATAAACGGAGCAATAAATATAATTACGAGTTAATAAAAAAAGGAACTTTCGAAAAGGATTCCGTTTTACCAAAAGAGTTTCGATACAAAATTCTCGATCCAATTTTTTTGGTAAGTTAATAATTTTTACGTTAAATGGGCGGTAAATAGTTTTTAGTTAATTAGTTGCTGGGCCGATCATTTACGTGTAATAGCGTTACCAGACTTCAGTTTAATAAATCCGATTTATCTAAACTGGATCAGGAAGTCTATGAAATAAAACGCGCTTAGGAAAAATTAGAGTTGTTAGTTGTTGATCCATCATGGCTGAACTCGAAAAATACACTAAATCAACTATATCTAAATATGTACAACGTTAAGCACAACGTTTTATTTCAGGCTACATGTGAGATTATTTTAATTTTTTTAGTTAAAGAAAATTTACACGAAATCCGTTTAGAAAGTTTGAAATTTAAAGAAAAGCAATGAAAATTATTTTAAAATTATCAAGTAACTTGTATTATGTCTTCTTGACTCTTTGCTGGATTTTACCGTTCGATTTCAAAAGGCCGAATGTCGGAAGGCCGAATGTCGAAAGGCCGAACGATGAAAGGCCGAACGGCGAAAGGCAGAACGGCGAAAGGCCGAAAGGGTCAGAAGGCTGAATCCCGAAAGGCCGAGTATCGAAAGACCGAATGTCGTATGGCCGAATGTGTTGAAAGGCCGAATTTCTAATGGTCGACTAGGTCCAAGGGCCGATAGTGTTGAAAGGCCGATTGTCTAAAGACCGAATGGGTCGAAAGGCTGATTGTCTAAAGGCCGAATGGGTTGAAAGGCCGAATGTCGAAGGACCGAATGTCAAAAGGCCGAATGTGGAAAATCCAAATGGGTATAAAGGCCGAATTTTCATTAAATTTTCTTTCACTTAATTGATGAAATCAATATTTAAAACCATTGAATTTATTTAACCATTTTTTTTATTTAATGTTAAATGATTTAAATAAATTAAAAATACATGCTAATAAATGCTGTTTTTGTAGCATATTTTTTTCAGATTTTTCATATTTTTTTTCTTTTCGACCTTTCGACATTCGGCCTTTTGAAATTCGGCCTATTGGCGTTTGGCCTTTCGACATTCGGCCTTTCAACAATTAGCCTTTCTGCCCTATTCCGTTTTAAAATTTATTTAAATAAATCATACGTGTGACCAATCTCCTCCAGTGATTATTGAATTATCACTTGAGTTTACTTGTTACATTTCTAAAATCGATCTTTTCCTAAACACTTTTTGTTGATCCAAAATTTTTACATTATCGAAAATTATTTTATGATTTGTATCTTTCAAATGATGAGTGAGGGTGCTGGTTTGAGTTTTAAAGAACCGCACTTTTGTGCTAATAAAACGTTTTTCCAAAAATTGTTTTGTTTGTCCATGTGAATTTGGTAGATAATATTTGATTGTTACTTTAGAGGAAATGGATTCTTAGGTTTAGAAAAGAGAGTTGCATTCAAATTTTATCCAACAGTTTTGAAAGTTTAATTTTTTAATAAATATGGAAATTTCTTAAGAAGTACTTTGGCTTCCATTTTTGATCATAACTTATCGGGATAATGATTTTTAACCAAAATGTTTGTATATAAAACGATTTTTTTATAATGGAACTTTATATCCGAAAGTTTCCTAATTTTTTGGCTAAGAATTTTGATTGTATTAATTTTGTATGGGGGAGCCGTTTATCTTCCAAATCACGTATATTTATTATAACAATCCACAGAAATGGTTCCATTAGATTGTTTGCTTTTGTGAACTTTATAACCCGTTATAATGCCATCGGTGAGCCAAACAAAAGAAAATTTTGTTTTATTCTTCTCCAATTGTTGCCTATGATATTCATAATTCGTTTGCAATCATCATTAGTAAATAATAATGATGACACGTCTAATAACAATAAGAGAAAATTTTAAGGGATAGTAAAATTGCCAATATTTTGTTTGAAATCTTCAGAACTAATTATAAACCGATTAATCTTCAATAAATCAAAATACTATTACCAAATACTCATACAGCATGGGTTGGTGAATTTTTGCTAAGTTTAGGAATATCCGAGTTATAATTTGTTAGACCTCAGGGTCCAGCCATTTCATAATTTTTTCATTAAGTGCTTACCACGGATATTCGAGAACATTCTTTTGATTTTGGGACTTTGATTTTTGTTTAAAAAATGTTTCGGCGAGACTTCGTCGAGTTAATTTTTAATTATGTGGCCGATCCGCAAGAACCAGCTATTATGGAATGCATTATTTGTACTAAATCAGTTTTCCGGATTTTCCATAAATATTTTGGGAAATACCGGTTTTACCGGTAATTTACCGAATTATTTTAATACAATGAAATTCAAACGTACTTTGTTGAAAAATTTATTTTATTACATGATTCATTCTTCTCCTACAAAGGCTGGCCTAATACACGCATATAGTCATAGCCTAAGTAATCGTCTTTAAAGACTTTTTCTAAACTTTAGTACTTGTTTAGTAAAATTTTGTCCACGACTAACGTATAATATACTCATTATACACTTATTTCTTCAATTACAATGGTATCCATTGTTATCGTAGTCTCTACCCTAGTAGAAGGCAATCAATGAATTCACTGATGAATTCTTGATGAAATTCCCATTAAATGAACTATATTCAGGGCCCGACACTAAACTCATTTATATAATTTTTATTTATCAATGAATGTTTCTGTGAACAATTAAATTACAGGGTGGCTGAGACCAAATGTTACTAACTTCACTCTGCTGTCATTTGTGTAGTTGTCATTTTCGCGCATTAATTTTTTGACAGATTGAAGTTTGGTTAGTTGTTTATATGTGGTCAATAAATAATTGTTCTAAATTAATATCTTAATAAAAAAATCGTAATGGAATTCAAACGTAATAGTGTAATTGCACTGTATTTGGGTGGAAATTCACAAACAGCAATAGTTCGTCAGCTCCAGCATTTGAATGTGAATAAAATGTTTGTGTATCGAACCATAACTCGATACAACGAAACTGGTAGCATCGCTAAACGCAACAGAGGCGGTCCTAAAAAGACAGCAACATCAAAAGAAATGATACGAAAGGTGAAGAAACGAATCCAACGAAATCCTCGTCAAAGTGCCAATCAATTAGCCGCACGTCTACATGTTTCACGATACAGCATTCAAACCATATTGAAAAATGAACTACACTTGAAGCCCTACAAGATACAAAAAGTTCAAGATCTTACGGAGGCACAAAAAAAAGTTAGGCTTGAAAGAACACGAGCATTGAAGGCCTTGGCCGAACGTGATGAGATTCCAAAAATTGTCTTTTCTGATGAGAAAATTTTCTCCATTCAACAGCATGTGAATAAACAAAATGATCGTGTTTGGTTAGAGGACAAGTCCAACGATAATTTGGACACAAGAGTTGCCATGCGCAAGCAATCACCAGCTTATGTTATGGTTTGGGCTGCAGTTACTGCAGATGGACGCACTCCTCTGGTTTTCATCGAACATGGAGTCAAGGTAAACCAAGAGATGTACCGCCAAAAGATCCTAAACGATGCTTTGCTACCTTGGGCACGTAAACACTTTGGTACGAACCGTTGGACATTCCAACAGGACTCGGCACCGTCACACAAAGCTCGAGCGACACAGCAATTTTTACAAAATTGCGTTCCACGGCTGATTTCGTCGAAAGAATGGCCACCATATTCACCAGACTTGAATCCCATGGATTTCTCCATATGGTCCATTTTGGAGAGTAAGGTGTCCACTAAAAAATACGAAAGTGTTGATGCATTGAAGTCAGCTCTTGTTCGAGAATGGAATAAAATTCCGCAAGCCCACGTTCGGTCAGCATGCAATGCTTTCTATGGAAGACTGAATCAAATAATCAAAGCCAAAGGAGGTCATATCGAGCAGTAACATGTTTTTCATAAAATGTAATATGTTTTCAACATATTCCACGAAATTTCAATAAAAAATAATCAAAATTAAAAAAATTACAGCGTTTTCATTTGGTAACACTTGGTCTCAGCCACCCTGTAAATATCAAGGGTTGGATACTTTTCCAAAAAACCAATACATCATTTTTGTGGATTATATTTTGTTACTAAAACTGTGTGCAACCAAAATATTTTCCAGCTGTCAAAAAGCATTAAAAAATAAAATATAATTTTTATAGAATCATTACCATTCTAAACTGCATTTGTTGATTACGTTTTTTTTTAATTCAAAATTGTTTTGTGACCGGCATTCTCGCGTTGGGGAGAATTAGATACAAGTTAACCCAACATGTGGGAATCAGGTAACATTCTACAGTCGACTGGCCGTTAATATGTAAGTGAAATTGTCGGATAAAAAACCGTCCAATTGTAGGACATTTATTTGTGAAATTTGCCGTAAAGAAACGTATCAGATAACATTTTGCAGTCCCCTCACCGTTAAAATGTAAGTGAAGTTTTCGGATAAAACACCGTCCAATTTTTTATTTTTTTTTTATTTTTTATTTTTTATATACATATTTTAATTGGGTGCAGAGCGGACTTATTAACGGTCCTAGCTCCTTGTAACTGTCAGAGCTTCTGCACCCAATGCGCGATCCTTCAAGTAAAGATTAATAGCTACCTTAAATTTATTCATTTTGTATTCCTCCGGAAATTTGAAGTGTATTAGCGAATTCCACTTTTTTGATGTTCGATATACAAATTCGCGCTTAATTTCTTCAGTTCGAGGTTTCGGGAGCTTCACCGTAAACCTATGTGGATTGGTTGTTCCTCTTGTTACTCTTGTTGTTGTAACGAATGGTGGTATTTTCTCCGATAGTTCTGCAGAACATTTACCATGTAAGCATCTGTAGAAGACGCAGAGTTCTGCAACATCTCTGCGATGCTGTAAGCTGTCTAGTTTTTGGGTAAGTTTGGGATTCCGTATTATTCGGATAGCGCGGCGTTGAACCCTGTCCAATAACTGGAGGGTGGTACCAGACGCACCTCCACAAACTTGACAGCAATACTCTATACATGGTCGGATGAAGGTTTTATATATCTGGAGAATTGACGAACATTCGCAAGTAAAATATCACAATTGCATTTCTCGGCCTTTTTATAGGCAAATATATTAATTGTTCATCGCAATCTTAATATTTTCGATTTGGTAAATCAGAAAAATAAGGAGACCAATCCCTCATAACAAATCTACTGAAAAAAAGTAGAAATATCATTCCCGCCTTCCCTTAATTTTAGTCCAAGGCCCTAAGAGGTATACCAATGTATTACTCTGCAAAAATGAGAACCCTCCACGAGTTCTTGATGTTGGTAGTTTGGTTTCATACTGAAAAGTTGGTCTACTCATCAGGTAGCTACGACCAAACTACAAAAAATTCCACTCTAGTCCTAATTCTTTAAACAAATTTCTTGTTGATTCGGACTGGCTATTTCTAGAACGAAGAGAGACTTGAACGCTAGTGTTATTTTATTCAACGAACTTCTCAAGTCTGGTATTGAAAGATACATTCCATCAATGAGAAACGAACCTCCGTTACGGGAGCCATGGTATAATAAACAGCTAATTCGTATTGAAAAACACCGTAATAAGTTACATACCTTTTATAAGTTACAGGCTTTTGAATTTTATCCTAGCTTCAACACTGGTCGTAGGGAGTTTAAAACTTTAAACTATGGGACTTTAAAATAACTACATTTTGCAAATCGAAGATACATTAACTTTCTATCCTAAGAAATTCTAGAATTTCGTAAATGCTAAAAAGAAGGTTGCTAGGTTTCCTATCCCACTGACTTTTCAGAACTTTTTCGCCATTTAGCCCTCTAATATATCCAATTTGTTTGCCAATTTTTTCGAGTCTGTCTATGAAGAACCTGCGGTATCATGTAACAAGCCTTTAACTAACCGCAGTCTTTCTGATTTTATCTTTTTAAAATTTACGGAAGCAGAAGTCTATGATGGGTTATCTCAACTGGAAATTGATAAGGGGAGAGGACAAGATGGTTTTTAATCCATCCTTATTAAGAATTGTGTAGAGAGTCTAGCCACTCCACTTACTATTATCTTTAATAATAGCCTACGTACTGCGAAGTCAGCAGCTATCGCGGAACCGCTATTCTTTCTCACGGTGTCCATGAACCAAGTTTAAATGGGCCAAAAAATCACTCTCGATTTCCCTTCGGCCATTGAAAGTTTCACCTTCGAGAAGTTTAAAAACGCAAAAATCAGCCAAATCCCCAGAGCCGTTTAAAAAAAAACACAATTTTAAGATTTTTTGCGCCAAAAATGAGAAAATTCGAAAAATCCGTTTTTTTTCTTTGGAATCCCTTAATCTACGTGTCCCTAATTCCTTTGAAGTTTTCACTAAAGTTGAAAATACATTTGAAATCGCGCCTAAAATTTTGCATGTATAATCGAATTAAATCATTGGTTGCTTGATCACACATAAAGGTGCGTCTGTGTGCGTAAAGCGTGTATTTTAAAATCATTGTTTCAAAAATACACAGGAACCTAGAGGGGCAGTAGTCGGCCAGTCAATTTCAAAATAAAACATTAGCTGCGAATCGTTTACTAATATAGTTCAGGTACGGAGTGTCGTCCGAGTTATATTCTTTGTGTGGTGTACATTAATTTGATGCTTGTGTGAAAAAATTGAAAATGCCGCGAAAGTCAAAAGACCATGCTTTTTGTTCTGTTTAAAGAAAAAGGACAAGATGTGGAACAGTCGATATCCATCAACTGTTTGTAGTACTTTCAAAATCTTTCTGTACAAATCCAATAAACAAGGTTTCGGAGATCAACCCACGTTGTCTTTGCCGGACTATTCTGATTTCCCGGCACTTCCATGTGCAACCAGATCTCAGGATAACATACTTTGTGAGTGCAATTTGTGTAAACTTGTGCGACCTCAACCACAGAACATGATTCTCGGGAAAATGATAAAAAATAAAGTGGTTCCTAGGAAATGTAAGAAATGCGGAGGAGAACTGGATACCAAGAATTTCTGCACTTCTTCAAAATGCGTTTCAACTCTGACCCCCCTAATTAAAAATAATTTATCGTTAAAACAAAAGGAACAATTAACATCGTCAATATTGAAAGGCATTTAGTTGCACCAGAAAACTCAACAAAACAAGGACAGTTGTGTTTATCACAGAAACGAGGGAAAAAAACTACCAGTGTTAGTGAATACAAACAATATTGCCAGCAGTTCGGGAACACAATCAGTCGCAGCAACCGATATTTTAAAAATCAGTACGGTTTTAGGTCTGTCGACAAGTAAAACAAATTCGCTGACTGCTGAGTTGCGAGTTGGTGCTGGGAAGAGGAAAATATTCCAACCCAACTTAAGACAGGACTTGTTTTTGTTAAATCATCGTCTTGATTCCTTTTTCGAGTCTCGATTTTGCTAAGTGGTGAATACCAAAAATTCCCGGGCGATAAAAGATCTGAATGTTTTGTGTATTGCAATGATGTGCTAGGATTGGTTGACTATACTAAAAAAAGAGAGCATTGCAGTAAGTGGATTTGAAATTCGGTCTTGACGGTGGCGGCGGATTGTTGAAAATTTGTTTATCTATTCAATTCAAATTTGATAAAGCTAATGGTAACTCGGATACCAAGAAAGCGAGACAGCAATATCAAAATGGAGTACAAGCCAGGAAATTTAAGGATTCGGGTGTGGGGTAATTGATCATTCGTGGAATTATTTCTGATACGCAAGAAAACTACATGAATGTTCGTACTCTCTGGTCTTGTCTGAATTTGCAATGCATTAACACAATTATTGCCACGGATCTGAAACTAGCCAATATCACGACTGGTGTTGTGGCGCATTCTTGCCATTTTCCGTGTACGTGCTGTACCGCATCGAAAGACAATTTAAATATGTGCGGAAATTACAAAACCATCGGTACCTGCCGTAAAAATTCATAGGCCTTCAAAAATACCGGCAGTAAAAAAACTAATTCCAAGAATTTCCACAGTAACATCCACGAGCCTATATTTACAAGAAACCCAGACAGGTTGATCATCGAAATAATCCCTCCACCTTAACCTTAATCTGATGTTGGGAGTTGTAAACACCCTGTATAACCACATGCTGAAAGAATTCCAGCACGATGCCGAAGAATGGGCTAAGTCCTGCAATGTGTCCAAAGATTTCGTACATGGGGCTTCCGCTTTTGCTGGATATGCCTGCAAAACTTTGTTAAACAGAATAGATATTATACGGGCAAAATGTACCATCCATTGTTTGAAGTATGTCAAATGTTTTAGTGACTTTTCAAATGTCGTGAATTCGTGTTTTTCAATTTTTTTTGCCGAAAAATTTGAGGTTTATGTTTCGCAATTCAAAACAAGTTATCTAGACCTGGGAATCTCAACCACTCCGAAAGTTCATGCCGTTTCTTTTCACGTGCCATATTTTTGCCGCAAAATGGACTGTGGACTCGGTTACTATAGCGAACAAGCGATGGAGTCCGTTCATCACGACTTCAAAAATACATGGGTGAATTACAAAGTAAATCGCACACATCCAGATTATAATACTAAACTACTGAGAGCTGTACGGGAATATAACTCCCGTCATGTTTAAAGAATGATTTTTTTTTTTCAATTTTTGGGTAATTCAAACCAAAAAAACTTCAAATAAATTCCGTCATTTGATTTCGATATACATCTTTCCTCACCATCGATATATTTTTCTATTCAATAGTCATTTTTGTAATAAATTCATAATGAATGTTGTTTTATCGATTTGTGAATAAAGATTCATTTTTTACAAGCTTATCATATGATTTTTTAATATTTTCAAAAGGTAAACACTTATTAGTATTCTAGTAGATGGCGTTTTACAAACAATTCAAGGCATTCATTCCAATATCGATCACGAAAAAAATCTTGATTTTTTTGAAAATTTAGTTCAATCTGAGTGCTTTTGTTGTATTCCTAGAAGTTTTTGTTCGCATTCTTGCAAAAAAAGAGCCATATGGACAAAAATTGAAAATTCAAAAAAAAAAAAAATGTTTTCGAATTTTCTCATTTTTGGCGCAAAAAATCTTGAAATTGTGTTTTTTTGAAAACGGCTACGGGGATTTGGCTGATTTTTGCGTTTTTGAACTTTTCGAAGGTGAAACTTTCAATGGCCGAAGGGAAACCGAGATTGGTTTTTTGGCCCATTTAAACTTGGTTCAGGGACACCGTGTTCTGCTATAATTCGAATCCATGGTACCGAATTTTTATTTTTTATTTTTTCATGTAAAAAGGTTTATTTCTCCTGCTCAACACGGATTTTATCCGGGTAGGTCTACGGCGTCTAATCTAGTCTCTTTTTGTGGACATTTATATAGTAGACAAGAACATATATGTAGGCAAAAAGTAGACGTAGTATACACCGATTTTTCAAAGGCTTTTTATAAAATTTGACCATTCGATTCTTATCGAAAAGCTGGATAGACTAGAGTGAAAGTTCATCCCTATCAAGTGGTTGCATTTATACCTTTCTGATTGTTACCGATTTGTTAAGATTAACGGTTTAAGCTCTCGTTCATTTAGTGTTACCTCAGGAGTTCCTCAAGGAATTCACATTGATCCGCTTTTATTTAATTATCATTTGTAAATGATGTTCTTGAGTGTTTTGAATTTGCGCCCATTGTCTGCTTAACGCAGATGATATGAAAATATTTGCTCCAATTAATGAGGTTCCTGATTGTGTGAAATTGCAAGGTGACTGTAATAACCATTGCAGTTGGTCGTTTAATAACAAATTAATGCTGAATACGGGTAAATGCAGGTTATCAACATTTTCTTGGATGCGCTCGCCAATATTCCAGCAATATTGTTTATATAATATTGCTGTAGATAGAATTGAGTTAACTTTAACTTAACACATTGATTGTATCATTACAAAAGCTGACATTATTCTAGATTTTTTAATTTATATGATTTTAATACGTTCCGAAGATTGTAAGAGAATTAAATCCAATTTCGAACTAATGAGCTTATGATTATGAAAAAATCAGTCTTCTCATCAGGCCGCGGCGACTGGACTGATTATACCGCAATTTACATTTTATATATACAGAATGTACTGAGCATTAAGTACTAGCGAACCATAACTAATACAGATAAATTATCTTACAATTTTTTTCTTCTTCACGACTTTCACACAGCTCTATTTCTGTGTACGCTAATTTTACTTTATTAATTTTTTTTTTTTTTTGTTGAAATGTTAATTAATCCATGTAATTTCTAATATGCTACCGGTGATTAGACCATTTTAATTGTGTATTTATTAACACGAGAAGTATATTAGTATTAACGAACAATCATTCAACGAAATTGACTAATAGACAGAATTCTATTTATTTAATTTTTTAATATACATGATTTTAATACGTTCCGAAGATTAGAAGTGAATTCAATCCAGTTTCGAACTGATGAGCTTATGATTATGAAATTAGATGAAGAGAAGATTGATTTTTTCATAATCATAAGCTCATTAGTTTGAAACTGGATTGCATTCTCTTACAATCTTCGGAACGTTTTAAAATCATATAAATTAAAAAATTAAATAAATTTAATTCTGTGTCTATTAGTCAATTTCGTTGAATGATTGTTCGTTAATACTAATATACTTCTCGTGTTAATAAAAACACATTTAAAATGGTCTAATCACCGGTAGTATATTTAAAATTACATGAATTAATTAACATTCACAAAAATTAAAAAAGTAAAAGTAAAATATGCTAGATTTCATTAAGCGCAATTGTAAATACTTTTGCGACCCGCTTACACTGAAAACTCTTTTTGTTTCTTTTGTTCGTTCAGTCCTAGAATACGCTTCTCAGATTTGGTTCCCATTTTATAAGTGCCATTCAGATAGGATTATGAGTGGTCAGAAGCAATTGGTTTTGTATGCCCTTCGAGTGCATCAATATATTCTCCCACCTTATAACGATCGCTGTAATATTAAAACTACAACGTTTGGATCACAGATGAGACGTTGCATCTGCTATCTTCGTGCACGATGTTCTGCTGCTCATTTCAATATCTATGCTTCCATACGCTGTTTGCGCGGTTACCGTTTACCACATATAGATCCTCTCTCTAAGAATTTTGCACTTTCGGAACCAGTCTCAGTTTACGATGTTTTCGACTTTATTATGACAAGAAATTCGTTTAAAAACGAGTTGTTTAAATTTCTGTGTAGATAATTGTTTTTGTTTATGTGCTTTCCGATTGTATATATTTACTGTACGTAATAATAAAAAAATAAATAAAAAAAAACAATTCACATTTGCTGCGTTTATACCACTACTAAATTAGCAGTGCTACAAATTTCAGTTTCATACCAATGATGTTTTAGTCGGCTGAGCTTGTAGTTGTTATTTCGTTTAAGCATTGCTAATTTAACTGTGGTATAAACAAAGCAATAAATTTAATTACGAGTTAATAGCAAAAAGGAACTTTCAAAAAGGATTCCGTTTTACCAAAAGTAATTTCGGTTCGAATTCTCGATACAATTTTTTTTGTAAGTTAATAATTTTTACGTTAAAAGGGCGGTAAATGCGTTGCTGGGCCGATCATTTACCGGCGTGTAATAGCGTTACCAGACTTCGGTTTAATAAATCCGATTTATCTAAACTGGATCAGGAAGTCTATGAAATAAAACGCGCTTAGGAAAAATTAGGGTTGTTACTTGTTGATTCACTATGGCTGAACTCGAAAAATACACTAAATCAACTATATCTAAATATGTACAACGTTAAGCACAACGTTTTATTTCAGGCTACATGTGAGATTATTTAAATTTCTTTAGTTGAGAAAAATTTACCGGAAATCCGTTTAGAAAGTTTGAAATTTAAAGAAAAGCAATGAAAATTTTTTTAAAATTATCAAGTAACTTGTATTATGTCTTCTTGGCTCTTTGCTGGATTTTACCGTTCGATTTCGAAAGGCCGAATGTCGGAAGGCGGAATGTCGAAAGGCCGAACGATGAAAGGCCGAACGGCGAAAGGCCGAAAGGGTCAGAAGGCCGAATCCCAAAAGGCCGAGTATCGAAAGACCGAATGTCGTATGGCCGAATTTGTTGAAAGGCCGAATTTCTAATGGTCGACTAGGTCCAAGGGCCGATAGTGTTGAAAGGCCGATTGGCTAAAGGCCGAATGGGTCGGAAGGTCGATTGTCTAAAGGCCGAATGGGTTGAAAGGCCGAATGTCAAAGGACCAAATGTCAAAAGGCCGAATGTGGAAAGGCCGAATGGGTAGAAAGGCCGAACCTTCATTAAATTCTCCTTCACTTAATTGATGAAATCAATATTTAAAACCATTGAATTTATTTAACCATTTTTTTTATTTAATGTTAAATGATTTAAATAAATTATAAATACTAGCTAATAAATGCTGTGTATGTAGCATATTTTTTCAGATGTTTTTTTTTTTTTTCATTTCAACTTTTCGACATTCGGCCTTTCGACACATTCGGCTTTCGACATATTCAGCCTTTCGATATTCGGCCTTTCGACAATTGGCCTTTCTGCCCTATTCCGTTTTAAAATTTATTTAAATAAATCATACGTGTTACCAATCCTCCTCCAATGATTATTGATTTATCACAAATCGATCTTTTCCTAAACATTTTTTGTTGATCTAACATTTTTACATTATCCAAAATTATTTTATGATTTGTATCTTTTAATGATGAGTGAGACTGCTATTTTGGTTTGAATTTTTAAGAACCGCACTTCTGTGCTAAAAGAACGTTTTCCCAAAAATTGTTTTGTTTGTCCAGTATTTATTACGTCCCACTCGCATTGAACTTGGTAGATAATATTTGATTGTTACTTTAGAGGAACTGGACAATTAAGTCTAGCAAAAAGGGTTGCATTCAAATTCCATCAAACAATTTTGAAATTTAAATTTTTTAATAAATATTGAATTCTCTCAAGAAGGTTTTTTATATAAGAGATCGACAAATAATTTTGGCGTCCATTTTTGATCATAACTTATCGGTATAGTGATTTTCAGCCAAAGTGTTTGTATATAAAACGAAATTTTTATAATGGAACTTTGTATCCGAATTTTGATGGTGTTAATTTTGTAAGGAGTAGGGAGCCATTTATCTTCCAGATCACGTATATTTATGATAGCAATCCACAGAAATGGTTCCATTAGATTGTTTGCTTTTTCTATTGTGATATTTATTAGCCGTTACAATGCCATTGGTGAGCCAAATAAAAGAGAATTTTGTTTTATACTCCTCAAATTGTTGCTTACGATAGTTATAATTCGTTTGCAATCAACATTAGTCAATAATAATGATGATACGTCTAATTACAATAAGAGGAAATTTTGAGGGGTAGTAATATTGCCAATATTTTGTTTGAAATCTTCTGAACTAGTTATAAACGAATTGATTTTTACTATACTAAAATACTAATACAAAATACTGATACAGCATAGATTTGTCTACTTTTTAGGGACTAGCAATTTCATAATTTTTTTATCAAGTTATTCGAGAAATTTTTGTTTAAAAAATCTATCGACCAGACTTCATGGAGCTACTTTTACCTATGTGGCCGAGCAAGAACCAGCCATTACGGAATGCAATATTTGGACTAAATCAGTTCACCGGATTTTCGATAAATATATTGGGAAATACCACTTTTACCGGTAATTCACAGAATTATTTTAAACAATGAAATTCAAACGCACTTTGTTCATAAATTTATTTTATTGCATGACTCATTCTTCTCCTACATGCCTTATACATGCATAGTCATAGCCTAAGCAATCATCTTACATAAGACTTTTTCTTTACTTTAGCACTCGTTTAATAAAATTTTGTGCCCGACTAACGTATAATATACTAATTACACATTTGTTTGTTCAATTATAATGATATCCATTATTATCGTAGTCTCTCCTTACATTATTCACTACTACAAAGCAAAAATTTCATTTTTGAAATTTTTGTGGTAATGAAATTTTAATAAATTTATTGTAATGAAATACATAAAAAACTGATTTAAGTAAAGAAAAGCAAAATAAAACACAACCATATCACAAAAATCTTAGAAAATTTGAGGAAAAAGGGAAAATATAGCACGGTTTAGAACATCTTTGGAGAGATTTTAGTTCATAATCTTAAGACTACCATCGCCAGAATCATGATTAAGCAATTCGCCTTAAAAAAAGAAACTACAAAATGGGACAATTCGTCTACTAATTAGTGTAAGGCAATGTGTAAGGCAACCCAAGGATATTTTGGTTATAGTTTAGATTTTATGGTCCAAATTTCCTAATTCAAGCTGGCGAATCCAATATGTCCCCTCTAACCTTCACTTATGAAATGTTACATAACTATGCAAAGAAATTCCAAACCACATAGAAGAACATTTTTGCAGGTCAAGTAACCGATGTAAAAAAAAAAATTCAAAATGGCGGATTTATTATGGCCGATTTAAAGGGGGAAACAGCCTATTTACTACAATTTTTTGAAATATCGATGTTAATTGTATTCAAATAAGCATTTAGTCAAAATTTGCGCCATTTCTTGCAGTATTTAAACATTTAGCACCAAACTTTGTAAACGGGAATTTTGTGGAACATTAATTATTATTATTATTAAAGGGCCATGAGGGCGATAAGCCACCTCGCACTTCGACCCTAAATATCTATTATGCTGGACCCTGCTTAATTATCCATCCAGTCAATATTCAGGTTCTTAATGAACTTGATAATACTGACGGCCGGTATGTGATACATACTATCTGGGCTTATTGTTCTTCCTCCTAGATGTTTACTACAGCATGTAGTTCTGCTAGAAAGACGGTAGCATTGAAACCCAAGGACTTCGTGAGAGCTGTCCCACTCCCGTATATTCCGGCCCCTGCCCCGTTTTCCGTTTGATTTTACTCTTACGATTTGCTGGGAATAGAAAATCGCCTTTAGATCACCCAGCTTTACTACAGAAAGGCTAAATAAAACTGAAAAGTGCCCGGTATCCAGATTTAGCATTCTTTGGACTGATCAACCTATCAGCCATTCATCCATTGGCATATGCTGTTCCACCTTAGATAAGGGTTTTTTGTCAGCGCCGTACTTTTGCCTGTGCCGAATAGCCAAAAGTGTGCCAAAAAGCCTTAGTTAACAGTGGTTGCCACGAGGAGGCAGCACGTACACTGGCGAATTATGAACAGGTTACCCCTTACACAATTTATCCCATGACGCAACTGCCTAATACATGACCAGAACAGCTCACGTGATGTGCACACTCCTGGAAGGTTACGGAGCAGGTAGATTAATCTACTGAACTTTGCCTCCCCCCCCCCTCCAATAGACGCTAAATCACCAGACACTTATTATACATTTATGGTAAATATTTTTTAATTCTCAATGGCAGATCCATTATGGCCGCTACAAAATATACCCAAAAGGGTTTTGGAGTAGCAAATTTATAGTGAAAATGCTTATTTAAATAAAATTATCATCCAAAATCTTTCACTTTAAAGAGGTAAAGAGGTATCGTATCCGCTATTTTTAGTTTAATTTAGTTTGAACTCCGATTCGTAATCAGCGACCTCAAAAATTCTTTTCTACGTGGTTTTGTACAAATTTTTTGAATAATTATGAAACAGTTCTTAAGTGAAGGTTACAAAAGGCATATTAGGTCCACCATCTTGAATTATATAATTTGGAATATAAATTCATAAGCAGCGGCCAGGGAACCCCAAGGATATCTAGTTTTGAATCTGGACATTACGTGGGAAAATTGGATTAGTTCCAAGCAAAATTTGAAACGAAGGATACATTTCGCAAAACAAAATCTGTCCAAATTATTCTCGTTTTGGACAATAACAACTTTTGAGCGACGAATCGACGTTTAGTTTTTCTGAGTCGAATGGAAAGGTGGATGTGAGGCGAGCCCCCACAAATGGGCTACCACAAATGTACAAGGTTTATTTACTTTCCAATAGAATAACGATTCTAAACACACTGCAAAGTTAGTGAAGTATTGGTTAAAGAAGAGTTCCAGGAATTTATAAGAGCTTTTTCGTCATGTGAACATATTCTACAAAAATATTTCAGTGTCACAATATCGAACATTAGTAGCTAGTCTTCCGAGATATTGTGTTTGAGGTTTTGAAAAAAATGAAGGTTACTTCGCTAGTGGAGCGCGAAAATTACGAACCACTACAATTCGCGCCCCCTAGGCACGTACCCAGTTTGCTTAAAACTTAATCCGCCCTTAGTCTTATCATCAGAATTGGCCTACTAGTCTGTCTACTTAAAAATAATAAAATTAATAAATTTAATTAAAAAATTATAACAAATTGGAAATTGAATCCTTATTTGGAGTCGCCAGAAAAATGTTCAATTGTCATGGCGCATAGGAAAAATTTTCATAATGAAAATACGCTTATAAGAGGAGATCATAAAGAAACCGTATACGGGCATTTATGCGTTGCTGTATTTTTGTGCATAATTTGAAGGCATCGGAAAAATCCTTTCTTTCCACGCTTCTTGGATGAATCGTTTTAAGTTAATTATATGTATTTTCAATTTTAAATGTTTAAGGTAAGGTGTCAAGGTATCCTCTCCTCGACCAAATATGTCATTTGGGTAATGATTTCATTTATTATTTTTTCCTCCTGCAATCATTTGCTCCAAATTGTTGAATTCATATTTTCGAATGGTACGACTACCACCCATCGTGGAGCAACGAAGTCGTTCAATTAAGTTAATGTTTTAATATTACCAAACTTTTAACTAAATTTGAATAAAATAAATCGTAAAAATTAGTCTGAATTAATGTATTAATATTAATGTTATTTTTTCGATAATAACAGACCAAACGGTGCAAAATACCATTAATTTGAATTAATTAATTGTTTCAAATAATCTTTCGTATCTATCTAACGAAGAAGCATTCGTTATTCATGGTTACGAAAAGTATCCTCCCATTTCAAGGCAAAATTTAAAGAACCATTTTTTTTAATTTTCAATATTTTTTGAAGTTAATATTCTCATAATTTTCAGAGAATTAATGGCCAGTGTCGAGCTGATAAATTATACTCTATGCATTCTGAGCCCCTATTATGATTGACGAGTGGCCCAACAATCGACATGACTATGTTGTTGTTTAGTATTTTTGTTTCGTTTTACGGACGAATAACGAATCGAAACATTTATATTGGTACATCAATTTGTCGTGAAGTAAAATGTTGTCGACAGGAAATAACGATTTTACGACACACAAAAATTTACAATCAAAATTCGTTACACAAATTTTGCTAGTCGATATGATATCGAAGCAATAACGACAATTACAATAAGGTCGATGTAGAGTTCTGAACTTGTGTCCAGTCACCATGGCTTGATGAGGTGATTGAGTTTTCATAATCGTATTCTTTTCAGCAAGAGACCCGGCCATTAATTCTTTTGTAATTTTGAAAATATCAAGGTAAAAAGTTTCAGAGAAACCAGAGAAACAGATCTAAATCGAAATAGAATTCTCAGGGGAGCAAAGTAATCAAAAAGGAACTTCCATTGTTCATGCTCACCTTTAATAATAAATAGAAAATTGAAGATATTTTCAATATAAAAGCTATCCTTAACATAAGAGTTAATATTGAATCACTAAGAATAACCACTGGTTTAATACCGCAATGCAAGAAATGTCAAAGATATAACCATATGCAGAAATACTGCGGGCGAGAGCTACGGTGCGTGAGATGTGCTGGTAAACATTAAGCAAAAAACTGTACGGACACCAAGTTTCACAAAATCGTGTAACATCAAACGGGCGAAAACAAACCATACAGTAAGTGGAACTTAGACCTCCTACTCAAAAACCACGAGAACGTAAAACATTTTCAGAAATTGTGCAACTGCAACCAACAAGCATTAGTGAGGGCGACCTCGAAATAATACTGCGTAATAGAGAAGCCTTAAATATGCGATTAGCTAAACAAGAACGAGCCTTAGATAGCTTAAATAAACGGTTAAATAACTGCCAAGAAATGGATAAAATCTTATCCATGAAGTTTAAAATAAAATGACTTAAACATTAAGAATAATCATCTGGAATGCAAATGGATTAATGCAGCAAATAGCAGAATTAGAAATGTTCCTATACACGGAAAAAAAAGATATTTGCCAAGTACCCGAGACCAATTTTACCAAAATTTCATATGTTAATATACGACGATACCATTGCTACCACTCCATCCACCCAGCAGGAAATCCTAGAAGAGAATCAACAATAATAATTGAAGATAACATCAAGCATTATGAACTAGGACATATTGAAACCGCAACTATGCAAGTTATGTCTATTAAAGTACAAATAAACAATAATAAAGAATATGTTGTCTCTTCAATTTACTGTCATACACGACATAACTCAAATGAGGAAGACTACACTGTCTTGTTAAAATCGGTAGCATCAAATTTCATCAGTGGAGGTGATTTTAACGCGAAAAATACTTTTGGCGATCCAGACTTACAACCACTAAAGGTAAAGAGCTATTCAAAGCGAGCTTAATTGCAAAGGGCGCTTAATTGCGAGTTTCATTCTAGAAACAAGCCAACGCACTGGCCGGTGCATAGGAATAAAATATCTGACCTCAAAGACTTTTATATAACAAAAGAAATAGCGGGAACTACATTTGTGTTGAGAACAGTAAGGAACTCTCGTCTGATCATTCACCCGTTATCATGATTATCAGCTCAACTTTTGTTAAGAAAGGAAGTCCGCCTAGGTTAACAAACATTAAAACTAATTGGGACCTATTCCAAGAATTTATTAATTTAAATATTGAACTGCAAGTGCCAATTAAAACACCGACTCAGATAGAAGAGGAACTAGAATTATTTAATGATAATATTCAAAAAACAAAAGTAATCCTGCTAGCCACAAGAATATCAATAAGGCTCCAAGCTATCCTCTGGAAGTCAGAGATTTGATTCGAGAGAAAAGAAAAGCACGAAAAGCCTGGCAGGCAATTATCTATGTAATAAACTGAAAAATCTAATCAAGGAAATTAAGAACACCACAATCAACAAATACTTAGATAGTGTAATTGGAGAAAATGATACTGAGTACTCGCTTTGGAAAGCTACAAAATCTCTGAAGGGACCAAAAATGCAGGTGCTACCAATTAAATGTGACGATGGAAGCTGGGCTAAAAGTGTCAAGCGAAAGGAGACGTTATTTGCTGAATACCTGGAACAAACTTTTCAACCTCTGCCTAGTCAATCAGCAGATGAAAATATAACCCCGGTAAACAAAGTGGAAGGTGTGCAATGTAGGGTTGTGCCAAGAAGACAACCGTTAAAATAGTTTAAGGTTTCCAAAATAAATTCCTACGTGACATAGTGAATGCACCGTGGTACATAAGAAATCACAACCTACATAGGGGTTTAAAGATGGAATACGTCAGCGAAGAAATCAAAAGACCGGTCTTAGTCAACACCAAACTTGATATACGTAAAGTTACACTACGAGAGAAGTTTTCAACAACCTAAATGCAAGAAAATCTCCTGGATATGATCTAATTACAGGCCAAATAGTTAAAGCATTATCGGAAAAAGGAATACGAAAAATACTCCAAATAATCAACGCAATGTTCAGACTGAAATATGTCCAAAGCCAATCGAAGGTAGCAGAGGTTATTGTGATACTAAAACCAAATAAACCAGCTAATGACAAAAAATCATATAGACCGATTTCTTTGCTTCCAATAATTTTAAAAATTTTCGAAAGACTACTGATGAAGAGGTTAAAACCAATAATAGAAGAAAGAAGTCTAATTCCTCCACATCAATTTGGATTTAGAGAATATCACACCACTGTAGCTCAAGCTTTTGACAAAGTGTGGCATCAAGGAGTAGAATTAAAACTGCATCGAGATTTACCAAAGTAGTTTTATCATATTCTAAAATCTTACATAACAGATCATAACTTGCGGGTTAAATATGAAGGGGAATACTTTGAATTAAAGAAAATATCAGAGAGAGTACCACAAGGCACCTTCCTAGGGCCAGTACTGCATCTTCTCTATACACGAGATCTAACAAATGCCGATGAAACAACCATTGCAACATTCGCTGATGAGACTGCAATCCTTGCATTTGGTAACAAAATAGAAGAAGCGACAAGAAAATTTCAGAGAGCCACTAACACAGTGACAAACTGGACGAAAAGGTGGCGAATCAAGCTGAATGAAGCAAAATCAGTACATGTTAACTTTATAAACCAAAAAGATAACTGGTTAGCGGTGGAACTTAACTCGCAAAAAGTTCCCCATGCAAATACGGCGAAATATCTTGGCTTGACTGTCGATGCTAAGTTAAAGTGGCAAGAGCATGTGAAAAAGAAAAAGGAAGAATTAAACATCAAATACAGGAACATGTACTGGCTCAGAGGAAGGCACTCTGAGCTAGCATTACATAAAAAAATTCTCTTATATCGCCAAATATTAAAAGCAATATGAACTTACGGTATTCAGCTTTTGGGTTGTGCCAAAAAGACCACCATTAAAATAATTCAAGGTTTCCAAAATAAAGTCCTACGTGACATAGTGAATGCACCGTGGTGCTTAAGAAATGACAACCTATGTCAGCGAAGAAATCAAAAGACACGCTAAACAACACTTGTAGCATCTTAGTCAACACCAAAATGACGACATCCGTAGTATGCTGGAAAACACCAATTTAGTGAGACGGCTTTGAAGGACGAAGTCTCTAGATTTAAGCTCAAATTGGAACCGCTAAATTAAATTACATTTCAAACAGTATAAATATTAAACTCATTTATTAAAGATAAATTACTAGATGATTGCAAATCAGTTGTAATCAATTTATTAAAAAAATAAAAAAAAACTCATGATATTACATTCATTCTGATCCTATGTTTGTGTTGGCATCTCGACCAATTTTTACATAACTTCCACTAATTAAAGACGCCAATTTAAACATTTAATTGAAGAACTGTTCACCAAAAAATGTGTTACAGATTTCCGTATTAGCAACTCCGTCGTTTTATGGATAATTAAGTGCCGGTAATATTAAATTAAACTTTTGATACCAACGATGTTGAACTTTAAAATTATCTTAAAGCTTTACTAGTTATTTAACCCATCCAAGGCTACCTCAGATCGAAGTTTGGCTGTAGGGATTTACTAATCAGTAGGTCGGGTTTAATAAATTTAGCTCTGTTCTTCTTTTTGATGAACATTTGATTTTCTTAACTGAAACGTCCGCACTAAGCTAATTTTATAGTAATTCCAAAACATATTTTTATGTAGCTTTAGCACAGCGCATAATTCGATCAACAAATTAAAAAAAAGATTTTATTTAATGACAACTTAATTACACATAAGGAATCATGTGTCGATATATTTTATGACAAAACGGAGACGCCAATCTCATAATACGGTTATATTTTATTTAATTTACACTTTTCAACAAACATACGCATACGTCTATATTTTGATTGCGTGTAGATTAAATTCCGAGTTAATTCTATAAATCGATGTTACATGTATTCAATATGTCGTTATTTATATGTTTTTTTGTTCCTGAAATTGAAATTAACGTGTTTATGGCCTTAAAATTAATGACAAAATCGATTAAATGACAAAACCATTGTTGTTGCATAAGTTATGTTATATATTACGGAACAATTACTTAACATTATAAATGAAAGCAATAATAAATTTCTATTATATATTTACCCCATTTGATAAATCTTTAATTAATTTATTATTTATATTAATTTATCCATATTTATGGGAACGAAAATTGTATTACGTACATATATTTGGATTGAATTTCGTTTTGTAGCTGTATCTAATAAACATTTCGTATTGTTGATCGATTTTATTTTTTTTACCTTCTAGGTAATCAGCGATGAGTCATTACGTGGTGGTATTATTATAATGACAGACAATTATGATCCAACCATATCATATTTGTTGATACACAATGCGGATTTGGCAGACACGGGAAAATACACGTGTGATCCATCAAATGCCCACGCCAATTCGATAAAGGTGCACGTATTAAATGGTAAGAATATTAGTTTTATAAATTATATTTCATAATAATATACTGTTACGAACACTGATGTGTATACCAGACGATGACTTTATACTGTATTTATTTACAGAACATTATAATTTTTCAATTAAAAGTCAAAAAAAAAAATTTTTTTTAATTACCAACTTGTCCGTTTTTCTCGTTCTAATTTATTATTCCAGGCGAAAGACCCGAAGCAATGCAAACAAGTGATGGAATAAAAAATAAATTTCATTTTATTTACATTATTTTATTTATAATTTTTAATTTAGTTTTTAATTATTTTAATAATCAACAACATTTTACTTATAATAAAAATAATAATATTAATTATTATTATTATTATTTTAATCAAAAACACCATCAGCACCAACTACTTTTACAACAACCGTATAAATATCATCTTGAGGAGCAAAACAGTAAACTACAATCTTGTATATATCAACGGTGATGAATAAAAAATTAAATTATAAAAAAATAAAGTCATAAAAAATATATATAAAAAATAAGAAATATATATTTAAATTAAAAAAAAAAAAATACTAAAAAAATTAAATAAAAATAAACAGAATAATTAAATTATTTTTTAAACTGTAAGAATAAATTAAAATATAAAGCAAAAAAAAAACCATAAAAATTATAAAGTAATATAATAAAATAGTTTATTTTTTATTTTATTGAAAATTAAATTTAGGTATTTTAATTGAAATGTAATTTAAAATAAAAAAAATTAAGAAAAAAAAAATTGTATATGTATATATTATTATGATTAAAAACCAAAAAATTAATTCCGTAAAGATGCAAATTAGCTTGATTTCATTTTAATTTTTTTTTTATTTTTTTACATACCATGGTGCAATTTAATGAGCATTATTGGTAAGTAAAAGGTAAGTAGAATTTAATTATGTATAATCTTTAGGTCCTATTTGACTACAAGAAATGATACAAGCAGTGGCGGCTGCTGATTTAAATTTTCATGCATGCGATATGCCCTGTCCTTAAGAAAAAAATAATAGGATTTTTTTTAGAACAAACTTCACGAATCTAAATGCATTAGTAAAGTTGGTCCTAAATATGTCCTAAAAATCGTCAATAAAAATTATTATTCACATGTATTAGTGTAAAAGCAGAAACTCTCGATTTGACGAATTTCTTTAATAAGAACAATAAAAATTATTTAAGGTATATTACATACTCGTATATACGATGGAAGTAAATTGCTACCTTTTATATTTTCTTTATAAATGAATATAGCGAATAATATGAATAAATGAAATTCCGAATTTTCTTGGGAAAATCCTGGGAGGCTGACATCAAAGTGGCCTATATGAAAAATTGGCATAAGATCTAGGCGATCCGATACTAGTTTCAGTTAGGAAAAAATAGGGGATTAGGGTGTTTAGGACAACCAGGTTTGATACGATCTGACCTAATAAATTTACCAAATATTATTATTTTTTTTTTTTTTTTTATTTAAAATAAATTTTATTTATTTATTTTATGTAATTACAATGTAGTCTCCTGGACTAATGAGCAATTTGTTTCTTACTTAATTTACTAACTTAAATTAATCTATGGCTTCTTCCCGTTGGCGTTCCATAGTGTTTGGTAGATCAGCACAATGCTGCTTAAACTGACAATCACACCAGCTCAAAAGGTTTGGTGCTTTTAAGTCTGCGAACTAAATTCGTGATGCTTTGGAGCTGAGTTGCCTCAATGTTCATATGTTGGCGGAGCCTTTCTCCATATCTCCGTGCTTTTCCTGGATTTAGTTTAAGATGAGGTTCATTTTAAGGTCCCTATGAAAGTCATTGTTCCTGATATATCAAGGTGTATCAACGATGTTCCCTAATACCATATTCTGAAATCTTTGAATGATATTTACGTTCTCTGTTTGGTACAACCCCAAAGCTGAATACCATAAGTCCAAATCGGTTTCAATATTTGCCTATAAATTAGAAGCTTATTTTATGTTGATAAAGAAGGGTTCCTTCCCATCAGCCAATACATTTTTCTGTATTTAAGTCTTAATTATTCACTTTTCTTCTTGACGTGTGCTCTCCATCGTAGTTTAGCATCCAGGGTCGTGCCGAGATACCTAGCTGTTTTCGCATGCGGTATTATCTTCCGATTTATGTTCGAGTTATAGCTGATTTTAACTTCTGCGTTGATTCTTCGTTACTTTTTCCAACAGCTAAGATCGCCGTATCATCTGCAAAAGTTGCCACTGTGTTGTTTTCTAATGTATGAAGATCATAGCTGCATAGTAGGTATAAGCCGGCCCTATAACCCTGCCCTGCGGAACTCCTGCATTTATTTCTTTTAATTCAGAAAATGTATCATGTATCATTCCAGTATCTTAGCAAATTGCATTAGTAGAAGATTCCTTAATTTGTGGTTAAGTCATTCATGCCACACTCTATCAAACGCTTGTGCAACGTCTAGAAATACTGTTGAACAGACTTTTTTCTCCTCTAATGCTCTCTCAATTATACTGGTTATTCTGTGTACTTGAGCAATTGTTGTGTGTTGGTTGCGAAAACCGAACTGATGATTTGGGATCAAGTTTTTACTCTTGATTATAGGATTTAATCTTTTTAGCAGACGCATCTCAAAGAATTTGGACATAACTGGTAATAGCGAAATTGGCCTATAAGACGATGTTATATGTGGTGGTTTTCCAGGTTTTGGGATTATAATTACTTCTGCAATTTTCAATAAGCTTGGTACACGTTTGATTCTAAATGCTGCATTTATAAGATTGGTGAGTTTCACCAGAGCTTTCCTTGGCAGTTCTTTTAAGATTTCTGTAGTAATAAGATCGTACCCAGGAGCTTTTTTCGTATTTATATTAGCTTTTATCTCATGCATTACTTGTTTTGGTGTTGTGTGTAGGATTATTTTACTTTCTTGCACAGTTTGTTCAGTTATTATCTCGGCTTCCAACGTTTGGTCTTCAAATGGCTGGAATATATTTTCGAGGTATTCAGCAAATTCTAGAGCTTTGTCTTCATTATTTCTAGCCCATTTCTCACCTGCTATTTTTATTGGGGGATTCTGCATTATTGGTCTTTTGATTCTTTTGGTTGGTTTCCAAAGAGAATAATCAGTCACAATCAATAATCACAATCTGTTATCATTACTTAATTTTCTTAAATAGTTGCTGATTGATTCATCTTTCAATTCTTTGATCTCTCTTCTTAATTGTTGAGTGAGATTGTTCAAATGAGTTTTATCTTAGGGGGCGCTTGTTTGTGGCCATACTCTTCTCGCTCTTCTTTTTTCTGCAAGGAGTTCCCTAATTTCCATAGGGTAGTTGTTTCCCTTGATTTTCGTTTTAATATCAGGAGTATTTTCCCAAGCTGATTGCTGTCGTTTACAACTTTGTGGATTTCTTTGTCTAATTGTTCTCCAGTCTTTAATGGAACTATTAAGTTAATTTTTTTTTCTATCGTTAGTCTGAAGCATGCCCAATTAGTGTAATTATTTACAAGGAATGGGTTTCCTCCTTTCTGAATGATTTATTGCTTTTAACGTTGGAAGTATTGGTGAATGATCAGAGTTTAAGTCATGGCTTTCATCTACTTGTACATAATTTACAGATATGTTCTTTATTATGATAAAAGTAATCAGATCTGGTACTTTGTTTTAATCAGTTGGCCAGTAGGTTGGTTTTCCAGTTGAGAGGGCTTTACAACTGCATTTTCTGATAGCTTTTAGGAGTTATTTACTCTTAGTCGTTGTTAATCTGGATCCCCAGTGGACATTTTTTGCATTAAAGTCTCCACCAAGTACTGAGGAACTCGAGATAATCTTTTTCTTTCATTGAGTCCTTCGGTTGGCAGTAAATACTAGCAATATAAATAGAACTACTTTTAGTTATGACAATAACAGCATTGGCTTGTATTTCTTCCGTTTCATATTTTAACTCCTCATAGTGATGAAAACTATTTCTAATTATAACAGCACTACTTCCTTTAGCAGTTTTTCCAGGGTGAATAATGTGATATATTTGATAATTTTTAAATTTAATGGTTGATTGTCTAGTAAAGTGTGTTTCCGTGACGAGACATATGTACATCGATTTTTTCTGTGTCCAGGACCACTTGCAGTTCTTGTTGATGTTCCATCAGTCCGTTGGCATTCCAACATAAGATTCTAAGATCATTGGTCATTTTTCTGTTTAGGTATCTCTCCCTTAGTGCTGTACTCTTTTTTCTGTAATCGCTCATCAAATGTATTTAGTCTGCTTAAAATTAATTTAAGTGCTTGACTTATATCGTCATTTTGAGCAGTTTTTCCTGGATTTCCCTTGCTCATTATTACTTAAGCAACAGTCATTTTACCAAATTGTCCTTGAGTAGTTCCCGACACTCTACGACTTACTTTGGGTCGGTTCATCTTAACCGCTTGCTTCCTGAATAAACTTGGATTTTTAGCATTGACGTTCTTATTTTTGATGTTTTGCAGTTCAATAGCAACGATGCATCCTCTATAGTTAGCTGGATGGTTTTCTCCACAGTGAACGCATTCAGGTTGAATATTTTGGGCTTTTACACAATCTTTGGTATGATGTTTATCTAAACATTTGACACACCTGGGTTCCCTGTTTCAATATTTTTGTATATGTCCATAGGCTTGACATTGTTTACATTGTGGTATAAGCTTGGATCTTCTTAGAGGCTGAATAACCACTTTGCACCCCAAGATGTACTTAATTTGATACCTTTTTTCGATATCTTCATCAGTATCGAAGGTCAACATAATCATGTTGAGAGGTACTTTGCCTCTCCGTTTTAGCTTAATCGATGCTTCAGTTGCCTTAAATCCTTTTGCTTTCAGGTCATCAATTATTTTGTCTGGTTTACACGTAGAGTGTAAGTTTTTAGCCATGACCCTAATTGGTCTGGTTTGTTTATCTTCAAAAGTGTGCCAAGTAAGTTTTTCTTCATTTAACATTTTTGTCATTTTTCTGTATGTTTCAGTATCTTCTAAGTTTATTTTGATAATGTTTCCATTCATTACCTTTGCATTAAACTTATCAGTAGCAGTTATTGTTTTTATTTTCTCATAGAGTACATCGTAGTCTTTGACTTCATCTATTACTATTGGTGGTGGTGGAGGTATTTTTTTTGGTTGTTTCTGGATAATTACATCATCCTTTAATTGAGGTGGGGAGGGCGTATTATTCCGTCTCTTTTTTTTCTCCCACCTTTAACTTTAATCCACTCAGATTCTTGAACTAGTTCTTCTTCATCCGTATGATAATCTTGTGGAGTTGTATTCTGGTTAAGAGTAGCACCGATGTCATCCTTTGGCTTAAGAGCTTTAACTTCGTTTTCAAGCGTCTTCATACGCTCCTGCATCCATGCAATTGTAACATTCAGTTGCTTGTTTATATTGTTGGCTTCAACTAATGCATTATTAGCTTTACACAATTCATTGTGAAGCTTTTATTCGTTTGTAGAACGAGTGTTGTGGCTGCTGGCCTCAATGGAGGGACTACCGCCTCTTATCGCATAATACGCCACTTTGTTACTCTTTTGGAAGGGATGTGAATTATCCTGTTCTGTTTCACTCAATTGACCTTGTTTATTCACCAACATGTCTTGGGATTGGTTAAAATAATTGTAGTATAGCAATGGCTGATCTCCCCCAGAATCCATGAGACCGACCTCCGAAGAGGGTGGATTTACCTGAGCAACAGGTGTACCACCTGGGGTATTAGTTTCCATATTTGTTCTGCTCATTGCTCATTTATAGTGTACTGCACTCGCCTCTAGTATTTCGCCGATGCTTCACATCGTTGCCCGGGTGTTACCACGTGGAGGTATACTAGACACATTTGGTGGTTTGTACATAGTTGCAGCGTTGGAATATACACACCGAGATACATGGCTATAGACGGTCAACCCCAACCCTATTGAGACGCACCCAACGTCCAACAAATGTTATGAAAAAATGATTTTCCCAATTTTCTTGAGAAAATCATTGGAAGCTGACACCAGTGTGACCTAAACGTAAAATTGGCGTAGGTCGTAGGATATAGGCTATCAGATAATAGTTTCAGTTTTTAAAAAAATAGGGGATTAGGGTGTTTAGGACAACCATGTTGGATACGATCTGACCCAAAAAATATCCTAAATTTTCTGAAAAAATAGTTTTACCAATATTCTTGAGAAAATCCTAGGAAGCTGACACCAAAGTGACATAAAGAAAAGTTGGCATAGGATATAGGCTATCCGAAACTAGTTGGTATATTTGGTATATTTATTGTGTCAGACCGTATAAAACATGTTTGTCCTAAACACCCTAATCCCCAATTTTTTCCAAAACTAAAACTGGTGTCGGAGAGCCTATATCATATACCAAATTTACATATAGGCTACTTTAGTATTACCTTCCTTGGATTTTCTCAAGAAAATTGGGAAAATCATTTTTTTATAATATTTGGTATAGTTATTGGTTGAGATTGTATTAAACATGGTTGTCCTAAACACCCGATTCCCCTTTTCTTTTGTTGCAAAACTGTGTGTCAGCTTCCTAGGATTTTCTCAAGAAAATCGGGAAAATCATTTGTTGTGGTTTTTTTATTTACTGGGTGAGATCATATCAAACATGGTTGTCCTAACCACACTAAACCCCTATTTTTTCCAGGAAATATTTTTCGGAAAGAACGAAATATTTTAATTAAATTTTTTTATCTTGTAATCTTTGCCATCTTATTTAAACTTCGTTTAAAAAATTTTAACGTTTATTACCTAAAAATAAAATTCGTAATAACGAGACATTCTGATTTTTTACTAATGCATGCACACTCAGTATGTTTTTTTTAATTTTTAGGACAGATTTAGGACTAAATTCACATACGTAAATTATACACATAAACTAGCCGGTAAACCAGGTATTCCAGGTGTTACTCGGGAAAATATTATTGAATATTTATTGGAAAATTTATTTACCGATTCAACTTATTGCCTATGTGCTTTTACAGCAGAAATTTAAGGAAGACAATTTTGGATAAATTTAAAGAATTTAAAAAATTGACAATAGTAGGAAAATCTTTATAAATAAATATTTTAAAACCATTTAAACAGAACTTTTTGTGCTGCGAAAAAATGTTAATTAATAAATGCATATGTACCAATAGATGTGGAACTTTACAGTTTTGATGATAAAATCAGATGGCGAAGTAATTTGTTATATAAATTTGTTGGGTGATTTAGTTAAGTTAGAAATTAATGTCTAATGTTATGATTTTTATATCGTTTAATAATGAGGGGATCAACTATCGAAAATTTTGCAAGTTCAATTCCAAACTGAGTGGGAATAATGAAAAATTAATTTTTTACCAGTCAATCTCATCAGATAGCGACTGAAATGCTAATTACATTTTACATTACTTTCTATACATAGAAAACAACCATGTAGTTACGTATTAGCGAATTATACGGAAATACACATAATAAACTCTTAATAAATTTCAATTTAATTTTATTTAACGCATAAATACCAGTGTTGTACGTCAACGCCTGATTTGAGATTGTCTACTCGCAAATGTCGACAATAGCGTAAACAATTTTAGACAATGTAGAAAAATAGTAGATAATTCGAAGACAGTAAAAATATTATTTTTGTTGTTGTTTTCACTTTGTATGGGATATACATAGTTCCTATAACTACATCGGCGAAAAAAATGTCATGCTCATATTTGTAGTTCTTAAGCCAACCTTAAATCCAGAATATATAATATAAAGCATGGAAGCCCGAAATCAACGATATCTTATGTTTGCAGTTAATAAAAGAAATCAATTGTCATCACGTGCCATTTCTCAGGGTACGAAGAAACCCTAAAAATAATAAACACCATTAGTTTGTTGGATTTATAGCTCAGGAACACTGTACAATAGCATTTAATAATTCTAATAGAAACGAAATCTTCAGGATTGTACAACTAGTTGATATTAGTATTTTAGGAAATATTCCGTTTTTAATTGTTGGAATCAGGGTTGAAAAAAAGGTTGGAAAAATATCTTTATGTGTTCAGAGAAATGTAAAAATTGTGCACACAATTGAAAAACACATTTATTTAAGTTAGCTCCGCTAAGTACCGTAGTAGCGCACGTCATATAATCTTCTTGCTCGATGTTTGATGAAATTTTTACATTTAATCCCGTCTGCTGCTCTTCTCCTTTCATGGTGGCGTAGTTCGGATAACTATTAAATAATATCGTTGTCTTTCTACCATAATGCTTCAAAACATAATCCCTATACATTTGAAGTTTTTGGCCATATATCGTGTGGCTTTGGCATTATTATGTAGTGTACCAAATGACTTCCATCCACAACATAAATGAAATTTCTTTTATGTTTGATTTCTCCCCTTCCGTTGGGTATTATCGATAAATAATTATGACAGTGTTGAAGCCAATTCATATTTATAATAGTATGTAAAAAAATACTTTTTAAAAAGCCACGTTTATGTTAAAGTGTACTAAAAAGTAAAAAATAATTTTTTCATCACTAGGAAAATAAAACCGTGGGGTGGCCATTTTGAACATATTAAAATATTTAGTGTACTATATTGTATTGTCACCAGAACTAAAGGTGTATGTAAAATTTCAGTACAATTAGACTTTGCGAAGTGGGATCAATATTGATTATAAAATTTTAAATTTTATTTAAACCAGGAAACAGGTGAAGTTACCATAAATTAAGCATGGTAAAATATGGCTGCAAGTCTTGTGGATTATTGACGATGCAAACAATTCTATGGAATAACTGTAGCGAGTTTATAACAAAAGTTTCGATATTTATCTTAATTTCCTGAACCTGAGCTGCTATAGGAGTAACTTTGTATTTTCTTGGGTATACAATGTGTTCAAAAAATGTTCCCAGCGCTAGCGTACGTGATTTAACAATCAGCAAACAAGCATCATTGCCAATGTAGCCATGGAATTTTAGTCATGGTTTAATTAAAAAGTAAACCCCGGATGATATGACCAAATGAATTTTTTCTGATACGGAATTCATTTTATTTTAGGATAAAAATAAAAATCTTAGATGTTTTAGTTCCACTTGCCGGTGTTCCGCAATATTCTTTGAATTTGGCTCTTATTTTATTTAAAAAATCCGACTGCTAATGATTTGGCCTAGAAAACTCTTTAAGAATAATTCTGTTTTATACAATGAACTAGTTACAGAATCAGCTTAATAACTTAGATAAAAAATTTCACTAAAATCGATTGACAAACGTGCTTGTTCCATTTGGTGCTAGAAATATTGGAAAGGTTTGAACTTCTTATGCATCTAAAAAACAAATTTCTCTTTGGCAATTTAAGTTTTTGATTTGACCAAAGTATCATTAGCAGTGTCCCGGAACATTCGTTGAATGTTGGCCATATTTTATTTAAAAAACTCGATCCCTGCCCCAAACGGAACTTTTACGATTATGCACCAATTCCATTAAAATTAGATATCTGACTTAGATAACAAACTTCAAAGGAATTGAGACCAACTCATTTGAAGGAAAATAAAGGGATACAATCCCTGATATATTTGGTAATGTCGTTTTTCATTCCGACCCAATAGTATTTATGGGCTATTTTGGCGTAAGTTCTGTCAACGCCATAGTGTCCAGCAGTTGGTACATCGTGAAATGTTCGCATAATATCGATACGACACTGTGTAGGAATAACGAGTTGTGGTTCCTCTGAATCTGAATCGATCAGATACCGATATAATAATCCATGTGCCATGATATAACCTCTCGACGACCAATTAGCGACCTCTAGATTATTTATTTCCTCGAAACACTTGATTATTTTGTGCAGATTCGGATCCTTTAGTTGTTCCTCTCGCATGTTTGGAGCTGATTTACTGGGTAGATCGATAATTACAGAACATAGTTGTTCGATTTTTTGCAACTCATCCTCCCCATTAGGACGGGAAAGTGTGTCAGCTATGACGTTATCCTTGACTGGGGTATACTCGATTTTCAAATTGAATGATTGAAGCTTCAACACCCATCGCGCTAATCTTCCGCTTGGTGATTGCAATGTCATGAGCCATTTTAGTGGTCGATGGTCTGAACAGACAGTTACTTCGCATCCATCGATATATCCTCTGAATTTTTCCAATGCCCATACTACTGCTAAAGCCTCTCTACCTATAGTAGGATAGTTTCTTTCGGTATCTATTAGAAGTCGACTTGCGTACTTGACCGGAAGTTCCTGACCCTCCCAAGACTGCATCAAAACCGCCCCCAAACCATAGTTGCTGGCATCGGTTCTAATCAAGAACGGTTGTATCTGATCCGCTTGCTTCAAGATTGGTGCATTGACTAATGCTGTTTTTAGTTGATCAAAAGCTTTGAGTTCCTCGTTACCCCACTTCCATTTAACATTCTTTTTTGTCAACTGACACAGTGGCTTTGCAATAGAAGAAAAATTATTAATAAATTTTCGAAACCACGAAGCCGTTTGAATAAACGTTCGGGCTTGTTTTAAATTAATAGGTGGTTTCATACCCGTAATAGCAGACACCTTCTCTGGGTTTGTCTCTATACCTTTCCTTGAAATAATATGACCGAGATACTTTACCGATTCTTTATAAAAATGAGTTTTGTCCCGGTTTGCTTTTAAATTAAAATTATTTAATTGATCTAATACCAATTTTAAATCACGTTTGTGGGTTTCGAAAGAATTTGAAAAATTAATATGTCGTCCAGATAAGCGACGAGATTGACATCCGGTATGCCGTTTTTAAATTGATTGATCAGGCGCTGGAACGTTGCAGGGGCATTCTTTAAGCCAAAAGGCATTCTTCGAAAACGAAAGAGTCCGAAGGGCGTGATGAAAGATGTTTTATCACGATCGGTCTCGGCCACACTGACTTGCCAATAGCCTGCCTTTAAATCAATTGTAGATAAGAATTCAATCTTGTTTGGTATGTGAATAATATCATCGATTCGGGGCATTATGTATGAATCGGTTATGGTTTGCGAATTTAATTTTCGGTAGTCTACGCATAGACGAAATTCGTTATTGTGTTTTGGAACCAAAACTACTGGAGCTGCCCAAGGTGAATCACATTCCTCGATGACATTATTAGCTAGCATTTCGTCCAGCTGGTGCTTTAGAATTTCCTGCTTATTGGGTGGCATTCTGTATACAGGAACTGCAATCGGTGAATTGTTTGATAAGTTTATGCGATGCTCCGCGTACGGAGTAGGAGAATCCGAGAATTGGAAAATTTATTCATGCTCAGCTAAGAGCTGACTCACCTCATCTCTTTGAACCGAACTCAAGTTATTACCCTCATTCTCCCTCAAATCAAAAGTGGATAATTCCAGCTTGTGATCGATAGTATCATTATTATCAAATATAAATGTATGAGAGATATTCTCATCAGAAAATCTCCAGGTTTGGTTAGTAAAGTCCAAGATTAATCCAGCACTTTGTATAAAATCGACGCCTAACAGCGTTCGACTATTAGCATTATTAGGGAAAACGATAAATGTAGTTTTTATGACTCTCTCATCCAACTTCACGTCTATATAGACTTTAAGAATATTTTCGGATTTTGAAGTCCCATCAGCTAGCATAATGCTTTTGACGGATTCCTCAAAGTGAATACCATACTCTTTCAACATCTGATATAATTCATATCCGGCAACACTAGTTTTCGCCGCAGTATCCAGAAGAGCGGAGCCTATATTGTCAAAGATTTCAATATAAACTGAAGGACGCTGAAATTCACCATGATTTTCAGTTAACAGACTTGCCATGGCTGTGGACTTGAGGCTACAATTGGGACAATTACTTTTTATAAACCCAGGCTTATTACAACCGTAACATTTGATGTCATTTGAACTCGAAATGTTCTTAGTCTGAAAATTGACCTTCTGTGATTCCTCAGTGGGTTAATCACTGCTTTTTGTGCTTCTATGCTTCCATCTACATTCTTCGACATCATGACCATGACGCCTGCAAAATTTACAATATTTCTGATAACTATAATTTTGTTTGGGACTAGAAAGTTTGTTTTTATTTGACACATTAGTATCGATATTCGCCTTAATCATGTGTTTGTTATTTATCATCTCGCTCATGAATTCCTCCACATCGCGACCCTTTTGCAATAAATCATCAAAAGAGGTAATGTCGCTTCGTTTTATTTTGGATCGATATGTTTAATTAAGAAGACCGTATGTCATATCTAATTTGACTTTTTCTGATAAATCAGTAGAAGGCAATTGTGCGAACAATTGTCAAATATGAACTACAAAAATGTCGATACGCTCCTTCTCTTTTGACCAAACGTGGCAGGCATCTTTTGACCAAACGTGGATCTCATGAGATCGAGAGCTTCTTTGAAATTGCCCTGAGTGTTTTTGATGCCGACCCACCAGCTTGCAGCGTGTCCTTCCAGAAGTAACGGAAGACCCTTTAGGGCATTCTCGTCCGAGACACCGCCACAATCTTTGTAGGTTGTTACAGCGTCGATAAATGCGGAAATATCCTCATTTACTTCACCTCTAAATCGTGATGTACAATTTAAAAACGTACCACTTGTATTCGGCAACACCGTTTGTCGCTGTTTAGGGTCGGCCATCTTACCGATAACCGCCAAAAGGGAACTAAATTGCTCGTCCGTAAAGGAAGCCATTTTGTTAAAACTATTCGCTTTAATTACTTCGTCACTAATTACACTGTTTTTTACTTTAGTTTTTGCTCTAGTTAACATTTATTGTTATATTTACCATTCATCCCTGAAAACCACGTTTCTATATCAGCAAAATTGTCCTCCTTTTCCCCTTTTTATGTCCTCCAGTGAAAATTCCCAATCAATATGGCCACGATGTTGGGCGCCAAATGTAGGTTACTTTCCTTGTTGATATAAGTTCGACGTATATTCATAGGCGAATAATCCACAATTTATTGTATGTTGGGGTTAGGGTTTCCACATGGATGGGAAATCACTCGGTGAACTCAATAATTAACAACAATTAAATTGTTTTTAAACAACTTACAATTTTATTTAAATTATATTTCTGTATAACGCCTTTACAATATTTTTCCCCGATTTTCCTTTTTTTTCTGACTTTCATTTTATTTTTGTTTTGAGTTTTTATAGGAATCCGATACCCGCGTCCGACTACTATATCGTTAATAAAATAAAGATGCATTTACCGTGCATATCAAAGGATACGTTCATAATTGAACTAATTTTATATTGAGGGCGTTACAAAATGCGCATTTTCAAACATGTTTATTTAAATTGGCATTTCGGCAACATATCCTTCAACAAGTAAATGCTGAGCCAAATACACTTTAATTTAACAGCAAATTATTGTTTTCGAGCTACATTTTAATTTCACCTGCTAGAACTACCTCCATGAGTGTCGCTTACGTATCTTTCGTATTTCTAATTCAAGATATTCGTAAACTCACAATTACACAATTAATTAAGATGCGCAAAAACACGTTTTGCCGCATTTTCAAAACATTTTAGAAAGTTATATCATGCTTACAAAATCGGCCACCGCAGGCGTCCTGCTTTCAGGCTTTGGTTGCAAAGTGGCAAATTATATCGCCAACATTTAAAAATGAAATATATTTAATATGCTTTAAATATAAATTTATTCGGTGACATTTTGTTGACATTAAATGACATTTTATTGATTGAAATTTCAAAGACATGTTGATCGATTACACACACATTACATTATTTGCAAATTGCTTTAATAAAATAACTGAATAATAAATTCTCTTGGTATTAAAGGTTTTATATATGTAAATCCTAAAAGCAAATTATTATGGACGCCCTTAAATAATATCATGCTATTAGAGTGGCAGGGTTGAGGAGAATGGCGGTAAGAGATGTAGAAAATGTACTGTTATATAACGAGGAGGTGGGGCATTGGTCACATAAGATGTTGGACATCAATTCTGAATTTGTATTATTTGTGTTGTTTGCTCACTGTGGATGCTCTCTGAATGGAGCATTTTAAAATCCTAAGGATTTTCAACAGTGTACTATACTGATGTAGTTGTACCTGGAGGTAATTCTTAAACGTCGAAGCTAAAAAGACTCGCCTTTTAATTGCTGTTCAAAACGTCTCAGTTCTAAACAATCTTAGATTAATTATGAATCTGTAACTTGGCAGCTTGAGAGTAGGGTATTTATATTGAAATGACGAATTGTGACATTGGGGAAGGGGTCTCCAAATTTAAGAAAACCCGTGACATCTTTTAAAGACCATGTTCAAAAACATGAAAACTCTTCGTAAAATCTAAATGGTTGGTTTGGTTTAATGTATAACGGACGTTTTTGGAAAAAGTGTCATTCGATGAATCGGATAGACAATAATATTTATTGTCAGCTAAAATTTTTAAATTTTAAGAACATAATCTGCCTTACTGACTTTTACTTTCGGCCGGAAACTATCGGCTCTTAAATATGGAAGTTATCATTGTTTTACGAGAAAGTATCTAAATTAATTTTTTCTGTTTGCCCCACTTCCCTTCTACCCCACAATCGAATCTTACAAGAGCTTAACGACAAAGAGCATCGGATAGTACAGAATTCATGGACTGACCCATCTTTCATGGCAGTACTATAGAGTGGCATTAAACAATTCAATGTGCAGGTAGTCTACGCAAAACATACAGGCGGTACGTCAAAAGCGAACAGCGAAATAGTCGGGAGTGCCCTGAGCTCCAGAAAAGATTGCAAAGGTAGAAGCAAAAAAACAAAGAAAAGTTAGTAATTGCATCTCTAAGTCAATTAATAAAATACCAATTCATAAAATTAGAAAATTGGCATTTATAGTGAGTAAATATGAAACGTCAAATTAATGATTAAAATAATTGTTGAAACCTTTAAATAAAAACCAAAGTATTAAAACACGCAAATTTAAAACGTCTTATACATACTTTACAGCAAAATATTAGTACGTGGTATATGTATGTATAAGAGAACCACCACAAATTCTAAAAATATATAAAACACGAAAGCTTTGTTCTGATATATTGATTCAACTACTTATACGTAATATTAAGAAATTTAAATTAGATTTTAATTAATATTATTCATTCGAACTTTGAACAAAATATACAAAGTTTAAAAATAAACAAAGAATTAAAACGGAAACAAAGTAACAGGGAAAATTACTTGTCATGGCAAAATGACAAAAGATCTTATAAAATAGATAAGAAATGATAAGAGTGTTTCTTTCCTTCAGCTTTTTATTTTTTATTTTTAATAATTATTATTATTTTTCAATATTTTTTGTTGCGTTCTAAAATAATCTTAAATTTTAATAATAAAAATAACAATAAAGTATGTATAACGTTAATGCTGTTCATGTTGCTGTAGATTATATCAATATTAACCTTCAGAGGTTCTTTGTTTTTTTTTTTTTTGTCTTTGTTATTGAAAGCTGAAGAGTCATGATTACCAACACCCAATTTCTCAACACACATAAAAATTTGGATAATTCAAAGCGATTTCATAAACTTCACTAATGACATTCACATTGGAAAAAAGAAATTACTGCTATTTAGAACAATAAGTTTATTTCCATGGCCTTCAAAAATTGCGTCGATTAGTTTAAGTTCTACGTATATGGTATGCGAAATAAAGAAAAAATTTATAAAATCATTAACCTTAAAATTAATTAGCTTAAATTACGATTTCTGTTTTTGTTTTTGTTCCTCTCCAGTTTTTTTGGTATTTTTGGGCTTTGTGGTACATGAAACGAAAAATCAATATAACACACCAATCATGCTTCTCCCTCTATATATACATACGTACTAATGTATAGTACAACATAGTTGTATTGTACAATATAATAAATAATGTAAATGATGAAAATAAATTTTAATTAAATTCATTTATTTCGAAAATTTTATTAGTTTTCTTTTTGTTTTTTTGTTTTGGGTGAAAATTTATCGATTGTGACTAAATTATAATAATAATTGGGTGTGTATACTATGTAAGATTTGTATTAAAATGAAATTTCTGAGTCACAACATGGGTAATATACAGGACTCATTTATTATGCTAGGACAATTACATTATTCATTTTGAGTTTATGAGGTTTATGAGCTTTATTTGATGGAAAATTGTATTAAGATTATGAAATTAATATTTGTGGTTTTGCTACAGTGGTGAATATTATAATTTGCCAAATTTATAATAAATATGTAAAAATACATAATAAATTATGTCTGTTTTTTTTTTTTTTTTTTGTCACCTCATTACATAAATTTACATTCGAAATTTGGAAAACATTTGCAAAGACCAGTGAACTTTAACTAACAAAAGATATTCCTATACCAGTGTGGTTTATAAAATAAATTCCACTGACTTTTATTTCCGTTATTAGGGCTGTTTTTTAAAGTATAGCGTATTAAAAAAAGAGCGGAAAAATATAATGATCGGCTTATGGTTTTCCAGTTAACCAGTTTTTTAGCAATAAATAAATGAAACGGACGCCCATGAAATTTGTAACAATTTGTTCACAAAATATTTGTTTAATTTGTTATAAATGTGGTTTAATTAGGTAGGACTAATGCATTTATTTGTTATATTCAATGCATTGATTATAATGACATGATATCGCGTTCGTCAAAAATGATATATAATGATAATATTATTGAACTTGACCGTATTTTAATATTATTTTTAGATATGAAAATAACTATTGCTGCATTTTTTCCAAACAAGTACCTTCGAAATTGTGGATAAAGCACAACCAGTCTTTTTTCTCAAAACAAGTTTCTCTAATGATGATTTCATGCAAATTTATAGATAAATGAGTGCCTCTGTCATTGCATTTAAAAAATTTGTAGATTTTCGTGAAATTTCAGAAAACTAAACTTCAATGCTGGTAACAATTTTAAAGTATACACATAGAGAAATCATATCTCGTATTATGAATCATGAATAAAACCTTTTGATTTGGCACCGTGCATGACCATTTCACAATAAATGTTTACAATGTGTTTGGTCCGTACCAGGCTCTAGGTGCCACGAACAAATAATATTAAGCCTAGCACAGACTTAAAGGTGCAATAAAAAATTGGTAGGTATCCGTTTTGGTATAATATTAATAACTTTATTTTCCTTTTTTTTTTTAATGTTGACGGTTTGGTTGTCGATTCAAGAAGAAATTATTATTTTTTTTTATTGTACAAATGTATAAAATATTGTAACACATATACATATATACTTAAATAAATAATACATAAATTTGCTCGTAGATGGCTAACATATGATTTAAAACAATTTCACTTTTGAAATAGACTCTAGTTGCAGCTGTTATCATTATGTCAAATTGTCAACTACACACTTAGAAATTTGTTTGATATACGATTCTATTAGCATCGCATATACGTCCGACACATACTTGCACCGAAATTCGATGTAAAGTTTGTATCGAATATGGCACGCTATCCCTCCTTCAGCTCCACATTTCGGTGGTCTATGGGAAGTGGGAGTGAAATCAATAAAAACCCATCTTCGTCGAGTATTGGGCGAGTCAGCTCCTACGTTCGAAGAAATGCAAACGCTTCTTATTCAGACAGAAGCAATATTCAATTCACGGTCACTCACAACGGCTAATAACCATCCTGACGATTTAAATATCTTAACACCTGGGCATTTTTTATGACATCAAGCTAAAATTAAGTGAAAGATGGGAATTTCTATAAAATATGTCAAGAGGTTTTGGAAAAGGTGGCATTTAGAATACCTCACATCGCTACAAAATTGGTACTTGGGCGAGAGGCCGAGTTATTAAAGTTCATCCTGGCCAAGATGGCTGTGTACGAGTTGTCACCTTGAAAACAAGCACAGGAGAATTAAAGCGTCCCATCGCCAAACTATGTAAACTATTGATTGAGTAGTTAAGCAAACAACTGCTTAACCGGGGGAGTATGTTGCAATTGAACAATTCACAGAAATAAATTCTTGAACTGGTTGTCATCTATGCTGTAATTACAGAACACGTGCAAAACAAAATAAAACATCAGCTAAAATATTAATTACAACAAATACAATTTTGATACTTATCCTCGAACTTGAACTTCATTATTACATATTTCCATTATTTTACTCTAATGTTTACCTGAAATCAAATAGCAACATTTATTATTTTAACTTAATTCTTTCTTATTTGAATACTTATCTTATTAATTTGTTAGTTGTAATTCCAAGTTTCAGTAAGTAAATCTGACCTGAAATAATTAATTAATTAATTCATGTTAAAAGTTAATTTAGAAAATTTCTTACCATTTTGAATTGCATCACATATTTGTAAACAAAAAACATTTGACAATTTATTGAATTGAAATTTGTAAGGTGATCGTAGTCGTTTTGGTAGCTCAATTAAAATAATGAGTACGTTTGATGTTTATAAATTAAAGAGATTTAACCATGTATCGGGAATTATATTAATTAAAAACTATTGTAAAACTACTTCTTAAAGCTAAAATAAAAAAAATTTCATTCTAAGTATTTCAGTGGAAGAATTTTCCTTATGGTAAATAATGGCCAAGATGGACTGCATCTACTGCTAAAGTGTATTAATCTGATAGTATGCTTTTGAGCAACACCAGAGGCTTATTCTTTTCGTAATAAATCTCAACCCAACAACAAATACCATATACAGGGTGGGCCAAATAAATTTTTTTTTTTAAATGCAATAAAACAAAAAGTTCTCAATATTTTTTCAAATTTATTTTTTCATTGTAAAGAACAATCCTTACGATTAATTATGGAATACTATTTCATTTATATGACTGCCTCGGCTAGCCTTGACTTAGCCCATAGGGTCGGTTCAATTTTTGAGCACATTTTCGATGTTATGCGGCATTATGTCTTCAATGGCAATGCGAATATTGTTCTTGAGAGCGTCAATCGTTGCTGGTTTATCGGCGTAACACTTATCTTTGACGGTACCCCAAAGATAATAGTCCAACGGCGTCAAATCACAGCTCCGAGGCGGCCAAATCACATTAGCATTTCGGCTGATAATTCGATCTTCGAAGACAGTGCGCAAAAGATCAATTGAAACGTGTGCTGTGTGGCACGGAGTGCCGTCTTGTTGAAACTAAATGTTGCCTATGTCCTACTCTTCAAGTGCCGGGAACAAAAAAATCGTTTATCATGGCGCGGTAACGCTAACCATTGACAGTAACGGCAGCTCCTTGCTCATTTTCAAAGAAAAATGGCCCAATGATGCCACCGGACCAAAATCCACACCAAACAGTCACTCGTTGAGGATGCATCGGCTTCTCTATGATCACGTGCGGGTTTTATGTGCCCCAAATGCGACAATTCTGCTGGTTTACATAGCCGCCAAGATGGAAATGCGCCTCATCCGAAAAAATGTTTTTTTTGCCAAGATTTTCGAAGTAATTTTTCAATATTTCCCAGCGTTGTTCAAGCGAATACACAACCATTTTCGTTCAGCGGAAGGATAAAACTAATTTTCTGTCAAATCGAAAGTGACATAACCTTTACCATACTCAAAATAACCGCTAGTTCAAAAAAATAAAAGTTAGATCGCCCACCCTTTATAATTAGAGCGTAATAAAATATTTTTAAGACACCGAGTGGGTACTGGGATCTCAAAAGGTGCATCCTTCTGATACACGAGTGAAGTGCATTTTTTGATATTTAATGTTTTCGGAGCTAGAATACGCGACCGAATTATTCTACTAAAAATGTTTCAGATATGTTCTATAGGATTAAAATTGTAACTCCTTGCCAGCCATGTCATCGTCTGAATATTTACCTCAGCCAATTATTCATTCAGTCAGGACTCCGGCAAGACAAGTTTGGCCAAAGCTGGACTTGGGGCGCACTAGGGCATTAATATCCTTACGAAGACGTGAATTAAGAACGGTCGTAGGAATTCTCACTGGACACTGTCTTTTTGGAGAACATGCAAGAAGGCTGGGTCTGGAGGCTAATGACTTCTGCAGAAGCTGCTTGGACGAAGAGGAGAAAGAGACGTTGGTCCACTTCCTTTGCTCGTGTCCAGCATTGGCTCTCAGAAGGCACAAACACCTAGGTAAGTTCAGGATGGACTGCCTCTCGGATCTCGAAAACATTAAAGTGCGGGACGTCTTACGCTACATAAGTAGCTCGAAATAGTTCCAATAGGGGTAAAAGGTGATACATCCCGTGGTATCACAATGGACCGTCACCGGTCTAAGTGTGCGTAAGCAGCCACTCCAACCTAACCTAACCTAACCAGGACTCCAGCAACATGAGGTCTTGCATTATTTTGCATTAGCATGAAATTATCGCAGGGAACAACATATTCATCCAATATTTCGCTAATATAGTGAACGGCCGTTATAGATCTGGTTGGAACCATGACCGATCCGCCTCAAACACTTTCGCTGAAAATTAATTGGGCGTAACGACTTTCCATCTGCGTCATACTCGTTCTTACTCATCAGAAGACTACAAACAAAATCTGGTTTCATCAGTGAATAAGACTTGGATCCAATCAGGTTCTATCCAATTTTCATGTTACTTGGCAAATTGTAGCCGAGCAAACGCCGTTGCTGGCCTTCGTGCATCAAGATCTGCTTCTCCCAACCTTTGACGTATTGCTCTTTCGCTCACATTTATATTACGTACGTTTAACAATTCATTGCAAGTCTCAACAGCGGTTGCATGGCGCTTTTTACGAGCTGATGAAACTACAAAATGATCATCTCGAACATTTGTTACTCTTTGTTTGCCCATACCTGGTTACCTGGTACACAAGCTGGTTTTGATAAATCGCGACAAAACAAGATGTACGGTACTACGGGAAATGCGGAACTTATTAGCGATGTAGCGTTGGCTTTTCCCATCTTCCAATAATGCCACAATTTCCGCAACACTTTCTGACTTTAGCGACAGTAAAAATTTAACACACTGACACAGCAAAATTTAAACTCGAAAATAAAACAATTGAATATCGCCAAAACAATTTCATAAATTTTCGATTTTGCCGATACGTTCAAATTTTAAATGGCATCTTACATATTGTAAGTTTTTTTTCAATAACCTGGAATTTGTTTTTTGTTTCGTGTTTCCAACAAGTGCGATTCAAGTGGGTGTTTACATTTGAAAATTTAGTTATAAGCCATGTTGTGGGATAAGTAAAAAATTCAGCCACCAAATTGGTATGGTAATATTTTCGAAGATTGCTATGAATTACCTAGGATTTGGTTTTTGTTTCATATTTCAAAATAAAATACTGTTGTGGGATAAGTTAAAGAACTCAGCCACATAATTAGACAAAGTATGCTACGATAGTATTTTGTAAGGTTGTTTTGAATGACCATGAATTTGGTTTATGTTTCATGTTTTCAGGTAGTGCGTTGCAGGAGACATCCGCATCATATTTTATTATTTTGTGGGATAAGTAAAAAAAAACTCAGCCACATGATTAGACAATGTTAGTCTTGTATCATTTTCTAAGATTGTTTTGAATTACGTAGAATTTTCAAACAGTGTTTACATTTGAAAATTGAGTTATAAAACATGTTGTGGGATAACTAAAAAAAAACAGTCACATCTTTAGACAAAGTATGCCATGGTAATATATTCTAAGTGTTTGGAAATCCAAAATTATGTTTACTGCATTTTTAATAGTAAGACTGCAATTGATTACCAGTAAATATCTATGTATCTATTTTCCTTAATCTCAGTTAGTTGTAATTAAATTATAACATTAAATTTAATGTATTTACTTACTTATGTATTCAACAAATTATTCATTATAAGTAATTAAGTAAATGTCAAATTTATCAAAACCAAAACAAATCGCATAACCAGTGATACCAATAAATAAATATTTAATTATATTATTTCACCACGGGCATAGTTAGCTATCGTAACGCAGATGACAGTACATACTAATAAAAAAATAAACATCGCTATGTAGTATTGTTTGTGCTGGTTTATAGGTGTCACGGGTTATGGATAAAAAATGTTTGTAAAAGTATGATTAAGCATCATTGAAAATTTAATCATTATATTTTTTAAGATCGTAAGAGTAAGTGCCTAAAATATTATAAAAAAGCCAAGGATTGAATTGTTGAGGTGTATTTAAATAAAATTAAAATAAATATAGTAAAATTTAAACATAGCATTTAGTTTAAATAAAGTTCAATTAAAACTTATTCATTATTTATTAATAATTGAACAAACATTTTTGGTGCTGAAAACCGGGATTATACATATTTTACAAGCTGTTTTTTTTTTACTTAAATTCTGCCGCATCATTCATCATATTTGATACAGATAAGTAGCCATTTTTAATTTTCATAATTTTCTAACATAATTGTGTCGCAATTATTTCCGTTGAACTTTTTTTTCGAATTGTTTATTACCTAAAACAAAATTTAAAAGGCTAAATTAGTCATTAAAATTTACATATTTGGTTATTAAAATTATTATTAAAGCATCAAGTGAACAGTGTAAAGAACTGAAAAGTGTTAAGTGAACTATGTACAGAACATTTTTTTTTTGTTAATTTATTTTAAAATGGAGAGATACATAAGAGCTAGAGATCGTGTAGTGAATCAAATGAAATATATTAAATTATTTAGTGATAAAATTGATAATCATACCACGCTAGAATCCATTCAAGTGCGTGAAGAAAAATGTGAAAAGCTATATGTACAAATATTTCAATGATTATGAAATGGAATTACTGGCTTTTGAAGGTTACGAACCCAACACTGAGGAAGTAGATAACAAGTTTTTGGATACATTAGCAGCATTAAAAGCAGCAGTCAACGCAAGGTCACCTGAACAAAACGCAGAGGTACAGGACTTAAACGTTACACTCGGTCAGTTTATATGTCAGCAACAAAATCTGCTACAAGGGATGAATCAAACGCAAAATGTACGCTTACCAAAAATAAATATTGTACCATTCGTGGGCGATTATAAACTGTGGCCATCATTCCACGACTTGTACGTGACGTCAGTGCACGAGAATAAGAATATCAGTGCGGTGCATAATCTACAAATATTAAATGGACTATTAAGAGGTGATGCTGCAACACTAATCCGCCACATTAAGGTAACAGAGCAAAATTATGAAGAGGCTTGGGCTAAACTAGTGGAACGCTATAATAAACCAAAATCGATAATCTTCAGTCTGATTCAATTGTTCTTGGAGCAAAAGGGTTGTAACCACCCTAATCATCGGGAATTAAGGAAGTTATGCGATACATCGGATGAGGTGATTCGAGGTTTAAGAGCGTTGGGGGATTCTGCTGAGACACGTGACCCGTGGTTAATCCATTTGCTAGTAAACAAGATAGACGGAGATACCAGGCAGTTATGGGCTAAGGAATCTGTTGACGATGCTTTTCCTACGTTTGATAAATTTTTAAAGTTTCTTTCAACTAGGTGTGATACTCTGGAATCTTGCGTGGCGACTACAAAACAAACAGGTGCAATTTCAAGGCATACACGGTCCTTTAATACCACACAAGTCAATAAATTTCAATGTATAGCATGTCAACAAGATCATTTGCTGTATTATTCAACAAAGTATGAATGTGTAAAATAGAACTAAAATTATTGAAAATTCTAAGTGTTGTTCGAATTGTCTACGACCAGGTTACAAACCCAATGTTTTTCGCGAGCTGTATGTTTGATTTGCAAAAGAAAACATCATTCTCTGCTTCACAATGACAAAAATTCAACAGTACTACATACAGTCGATGATCAACAAACCACAAATATGCATATAATAAATGAAAATGTTTCAACATTAATTTCAATTTCATCATTATCTTCTTCTTCAATAGCTTCCATTTCTCCTCATTCAACAATAGAAAATCAACTACAATCAATATCATCACTACAATCAACATCATCAGTACAACCATCAACAAACAATTCACCAATAACAGAGATAACATCCTTGCACGAATTCCAAACACCTCTTAAAACTATACTACCAACAGCCTTGATATATATTCAATCAAGCAGTGGAAAACCAATACTAGCCAGGGCACTACTAGATTCCGGTTCTCAATCCACATTTATTTCGGAATCTTGCATGCAGCGCTTAGGTCTAAGGCGAAAACACTCACATATTTCCATATACGGCCTAGCTTCGTGTCCTGCGGGAAAAACTAGAGGAAAAACAATTATTACAGTAAAATCACGTATAATGCCATTATTATACTATACAATTAATGGCACACATTATGGAGAAGATCTCATCCTCACTACCAGCGGCGAAAATATCAATACCAGCCAATAACGAAATATGACAGGTGAACTTTGCAGATCCTCAATTCAATATTCCCAGTACAGTGGACTTATTAATAGGTGCTGAATTTTTCTTAGACATCTTGGAAGAAAGGAAAATGACCATAAATAAACTTCCAGTATTACACTCATCCAAATTTGGATGGTTGATAGCAGGGAAAATCTACCAAGAAGAATTAGACTGCCACGGTAACCAGAATTATAACGTCTAGATAAACTCGAGCATTTTCAACGAAAATCTATCGGATCTATTAAGTAAATTTTGGGCAATAAAAGAACCAGTGGTTGACAAGCAGCACAACGAAGGAAATGATCCCTGTGAAAAGTTATTCAAGGAAACAACAACTCGATCGGAGGACGGGAGATTTATAGTACGACTACCGTTTGTAAACCCACGACCAGAACTAGGAGACTCTTTCGCAACAGCAAAATCCAGGATGTTTGGTATTGAAAAAAGATTTGCTAGGTCAGCAAACTATAAATTAGATTACAATACGTTCATTCGGGAATATATAAAATTAGAACAAATGAAACGAGTTTCTTGGTCTGAATTACCACGCGAAAATAACCTAAAATATTTCATGCCGCATCACGCCGTATTTAAGGAAAGTACTACGACCAAACTCCGAGTGGAATTTGATGCTTCATGTAAAACCACTACAGCAATCTCTCTGAACGATTGTTTGATGACGGGACCAAAACTGCAACCAGACTTAACAACAACATTAATTCGGTTTCGATTTAATACTATCGCAATAAATGCCGATATTGAAAAAATGTATCGACAAATATTGGTAGATCCGTCTGATGCCAATTTTCAGTGCATCTTGTGGCGAAATCATCCAAAGGAAGAAATCAGTCCCTACAAATGCATGACCGTGACTTATGGTACAGCATGTGCTCCTTTTCTAGCCATCCGAACCTTAGAAGAGTTGGCAAGAATATACGAGTCGAAATATCCAAATGCAGCTAGAGTTATTCGAAGCCAGTTCTATATGGATGACCTTCTAACCGGCAGTCCCACTGTGGAAGATGCGATTTTGCTGAAAATCCAGATAACAGAAATACCAGGCAGTTGTGGATACCGACTGCGCAAATGGAAATCTAATTCAAAGGAAGTATTTAAATCAGTAGAAATGGATAATGCAGAAGATATCCCTAAACTAATCGAAGACGACCAAAGCACAAAAACGCTGGGTATTATGTGGCATCCTCAGAGCGATATATTTACGTTTAAAATAAATAACCAACCGGTAGAGGTAATTTGGACAAAACGAAGAATGCTGTCAGAAAGCTCAAAATTGTACGATCCGTTGAGTTGGCTATCACCTATAATCATTTGGTTTAAGATGATTTTACAAAAACTGTGGTTAGCTAAAACCGACTGGGATGACGAAGCACCTGATAACATTTTACGCCTATGGAATAAAATATATACTAATTTAAGTTACCTTCAACAGATAAAAATTCCAAGGTGTTTGCTAACATCGTCAAACTCGACATCGTTGCAGTTACACGCATTTTGTGATGCTTCAGAAGCAGCTTACGGTTGTGTGATATATCTTAGATCTAGCAACAAATTAGGAGAAGTAACATGTCGCATAGTGTGTTCCAAAAGTAAAGTGGCCCCAATAAAACAAATCAGTTTACCAAGACTCGAACTATGTGTAGCCGTACTTCTAGCTGAATCAATCAAATATTGCCAACCATTATTATATGTTGACATCTATGCTTGGACAGACTCCATGGTGGTTTTACACTGGTTGTCAGATATCCCAGCTAGGTGGAAAACTTTCATAGCCAATAGAACAAGTACCATTTTGGATATAATACCAAGATCGAAATGGAGCCATGTCCCGTCGAACCAAAATCCAGCAGATTATATATCTCGAGGTGTAGATCCGGAGATAATTCCAAACCTAGAAAGCTGGTGGCAGGGTCCGAGTTGGCTGAAGTTACATGAAAACCATTGGCCAAAAATTAAAACGCAAGTACCACAGGAAGTCAACATTGAAAATCGAAAGAAAGGAGTTGTTATGTTAACTATCAGAGAAGAAGATAGCATTATACTAGAGTTATTAACGAAGTATTCATCGTGGTTTCAAATTAAGAAAATATTGGCGTATAACTTGAGATTCTGCAAAATAACCAAGTCTGAACCTGCAGAACGACAGAAAAGAAATTTATTGTTTTCGGAATACGTAGAGGCGGAAATTCGAATTATACGGGCAATTCAAACCACAACTTTTAGGGCAGAAATTCATAAATTAAAAAATAATTCGATGTTAGAATCCGGCAACGTTTTAAATGCTCTTGACCCTTTCATTGATTCTCAAGGCATACTGCGAGTAGGTGGACGCCTGAGGAACTCCAATTTAAGTTGTTCTGTTAAGCATCCGATAATTTTGCCCAAAAATCATGTTGCGAATCAACTAATTATTCAGGAACTACATACTGCAAATTTACATTCTGGTGTTACGCTATTAACAAATCTGTTGAGGCAGAAATATTGGATGATAGGCGCAAGATACCACATCAAACGATACATAAAATCTTGTGTAACATGTATCCGATATAGACGCAACCAATCAACCCAGAAAATGGCCGGTTTGCCATCAGAACGATGCACAAAAAATAGACCATTTACAAACACGGGTGTTTATTATCTGGGACCCATCTACATCAAAATGAGTCAACACCGGAATGCAACATTAACAAAGGCATGCGTCGCAGTTTTTGTGTGTTTAACCGTAAAAGCGGTACATTTGGAAATAGTGAGCAGTCTCAATACCGAAGCATTTTTAGCCGCATTAAAAAGATTTGTTTCTCGTCGCGGACTCTAAAATAAAATCTGGTGTGATAACGGATCTAACTTTATCGGCGCTAACAATGAATTAAAACAATTCAAAACGGAAATTCTAGCACAACAAAATACTCAATTAATTTCTAATTATATATTACAGAAACACATTGAATTTAATTTTAATCCAGCAAGTGCACCGCATTTTGGTGGGCTATGGGAGGCGGCAGTCAAATCCGTGAAGTATCACTTCAGAAGAGCAACCAAAGAAGCTAAACTCAACTTTGAAGAAACGACGACTTTATTAACCCAAATCGAATGTATGTTGAATTCCAGGCCATTATGTCGCAATACTAAAGACACCACCAAACTAGACATATTAACACCTGGACATTTTTTAATTGGCGAATCTATGTCAGCTGTTCCAGAACCATTACTAACCATTACTACTGCAAAACCTTCAAATGCGTATTCAATCTTTCTGGAAATTGTGGTCCCGAGACTACCTAAACACCTTACAAGAACGCGGAAAATGGAAGAGCGGAAAACTAAATATTAATACAGATGATATTGTGTTGATAAAAGAAGATAATATGCCTCCGAATCAGTGGCTGCTGGGACGAATAATTCAAACACATCCAGGTAACGATGAAATAGTACGTGTCGCAACTATTAAAACAAAGGCTAATACTATCAAGCGTCTCGTCACGAAGCTCATACCACTTAAATAATGGATTAAACACACTAAATAATTATTATATCTCTTTTTGATGTACAATCAATTGTAACTTATTAGGCATTGAATCAATTTAAGAAAATATATCCAATACTTTCTTAACGCGGCGGAATATGTTTGGAAATCCAAAATTATGTTTACTGCATTTTTAATAGTAAGACTGCAATTGATTACCAGTAAATATCTATGTATCTATTTTCCTTAATCTCAGTTAGTTGTAATTAAATTATAACATTAAATTTAATGTATTTACTTACTTATGTATTCAACAAATTATTCATTATAAGTAATTAAGTAAATGTCAAATTTATCAAAACCAAAACAAATCGCATAACCAGTGATACCAATAAATAAATATTTAATTATATTATTTCACCACGGGCATAGTTAGCTATCGTAACGCAGATGACAGTACATACTAATAAAAAAATAAACATCGCTATGTAGTATTGTTTGTGCTGGTTTATAGGTGTCACGGGTTATGGATAAAATTTTTTTGTAAAAGTATGATTAAGCATCATTGAAAATTTAATCATTATATTTTTTTAAGATCGTAAGAGTAAGTGCCTAAAATATTATAAAAAAGCCAAGGATTGAATTGTTGAGGTGTATTTAAATAAAATTAAAATAAATATAGTAAAATTTAAACATAGCATTTAGTTTAAATAAAGTTCAATTAAAACTTATTCATTATTTATTAATAATTGAACAAACACTAAGATGGTTTTGAAAAGCCTTGAATTTAGTTTTTGTTTCATTTTTGTAGCTATGGCCTATTTTCTGAGACGGTCAGTATATTTATGTATATATAAATTCATTAAATAATATAAATAAAAATTAAAAATAAATAAATAAAGCTTTATGTTAACAATAAAGGAACTTAAAATAATAATTCGGTTCAAAACTATTATTCAGTTTTTGTGGCTCAGCTAAGTGGGTTTAAGAAAAAAGAGTAACAAAAGACTCGGGAGGTTTAGTTTTAGGAGTGCCTGTACCGGACTCAACTGAGCTCGTTCGATTAGGCACGGCAGTGGTTCCAATAATAGAAAAAATAAATACAGATAGTTAGCAACCGTATCGCATACTCGTATACCATAATAATAAGTTAACCCTTCTTCAGTGATTTCCTAAAGCGACGTGCATGGTCGATTACCTCCAACGGCTTGCAGGTATTCCAGGGTACTACTATTTTTACGATGTTTATTAAAAATAACAAAAAACGAAAATTAAACATTAAAATTGATTTGGATAAAAAAGACAAAAATAACAAAATTTTATTAAGTTGTATACATACATATGTATGTAGTTACTAACCCATATTTTAATCTTGATATTTCCTATAAGTGTTTCCAAATTTGGGTCACTAATTTGTACACAGATAGCAACACTGAACCATAATACAGTTGTTAGTAGTTTAGTTACATAAAGAAATAAGTGTCATGAGAAATATTATGCAGTCTGCCCAGTTTCACATTTTCAACTCGTATTTCTTTTTTTTTATGGTTTGATATTTTATTTTAGAAAATAATGTTGTAGGTATTTTTGAAGTCATTCCTATGGTTTCATGTAGGATAGGGAAACATTTGGATTATTTATTTGAATATGATAAATCCATTTAAAGCTAAATATTTAAGGACCATTGTAGAATAAATATTTTTGTTTATATAACATATTTCCCAAATTAAATGGAATATCCTTTCTGGAATTGTCTTTAAAATCTATAAATAAATATTTTTTCTTGGAAAAAACGAAACTTATCACAGAGACGGATATTTTCTTAAAAAAGGATATTTTACGGATGTTTCCTTTATATTCGATATCTTTGTATTTTATGTTGATTAAAAATTTAGTATCAAAACTAAAATCACAGTTTATAAATATTAACGAGCACATAGAGTCAGTATGTCAACGTCTTTGCTGAGCTTTAATTTTTTTTAAATTTCTATAAACAACGACACATTCCACAAAAACTATACTGAGCTTGGCAACAACAAAATAAAATAATCCCAACATGAGATGAAAATGCATTGAAACGTGAATTAATTTCATTTTATGTATATCATAGGAGCAAGGTTTAAACACCAAAGGAAAAACTTGAATATTCCGAAGAAGAGCTGTGAGATTAGATTTCCTTTTAGTGGCTTGTCTGGTTTTTGAGTTTGAATTGTAAGTAATTTATTTTTTTTGAAGTATATTTTCTAAAAAACTCGGTTTAAATATGTCTGTATTTGGTTTAAGGAATATTTCTTTCGATATTTCTACTATAAGTGTATGTATATATGGCGTGTGGGTGTGTGTATAAGTGTTAAATTTTATGGCAAAAGATAATAGTGAATATAAGTAGAAAAATTTGCCGAATAATGAGTGCTGATTTATGGTTTTTGTGCTTTCTTGAATGGAAAAATGGGGAAAAATTTGTTTTGTTGGTTTACTTCGGTAACATTGGTTTAAAAATTAGTCTATAATTTGTCGTGAGCGACACTACTTAAGATAAGATATCCCTATGGAAGTTATGGAAATAAAAATTTATTACAATTTTGTGATTTAATGTAAATTCTCAGATTTTGAATCTGCAAATTTTATGTTTGACAACTGTGTTAATGAGTTAAGTGAATAAACACAGTAAATGTTTTTTAAAAATTTGGTTCCAAAATTATTTTATGTACTAGATGAATTCAGTAATATTTTATGGTCAAGTTAATGTTTTTTTTTAAATAAAATGTAAACATGCCACACAAGACTTATTTTGTGTTCACAAAATTAAATAACATACAGTGTAGTCAACCGCTAAGTGGTAGATTCGAAGTGTCGGATTCTAATACAGATAAAAATAACGTGAAAACCGTAACAGAAAAAATTACGGTCAATAATACAATAAAAATTAAGAATCCACCAATTATTTGTAATCTGAATGCAAAATAAATACGGGATATTATGTTAGTACATAAAATTGACAATTATAACATTCAATAAATAAGTATTGGATCCAAAACTTCGCACTACCTCAAAAACGATTCTGTTGCTTTTATACAACACCTAACGGATAAGGGAATAGAATTTTATTTTCACTCCCCCAGATGAAAAAACTAAAAACTATGTTATCTACAGTTTGGAATCAATGGATTTGGAAGAGATCAAAGCGTCTCTAATTCTACGACAAATTAATCCATTTAAGATTGATAAAATTGAACCAAAATATCTAAAGTACTCAAACGGTACAATATATTTTGTCAGCTTTGATTCGCTGGGGTGCTTACGAACCGCCACCAAATCGTACTACGCAATGCTAAAGATGTTTAATGTTCGGTCATGGATCCAGTAACTGCAGAATGAAGCAGAAATTAAAATTATGATCTGCATCTAATATGTATGATCAACAGTGCTCACACTAAAGAAGATGTAATTATTAAGAAAGTTACCATAATTGCCTGTTTTGCTGAATGTTGCGAAAGAATGATCAGGATTATGTAATGTCAAATCTTGATTTTGTTTTAATGATTTTCTGGCCCATTCTGCCTACGTTAAATGAATATCACGTTCTTTCATAAGGTTAGCTTTTTCTTCGCCATTATTCATTTCACAGTGATTTTACGTCAATTAGTTGTAATTTTTTTAATAACGAAAAGAATGCGTAGAATTGAAACTATTATGATATTTAGCTTGATTTTTTCGGCTGAATTTTTCTAGGAATAACTATTGGCAAGGGACACTAACTTATCACTTTCCAGATATAACACACACACAGTGGTAGTGCGGAAGCTTACGAGCGCGTCGCAGGAAATTCTCGTCGAGATAAGGGACCTGGATAATATTACCAGCAAAGAATGACTACATGAGGCGGTCATAAAACACTCTGACGCAGCTAAGGCGCTCCCAATAGCGGCCATCCGATTCCTACGGCGTAGTTATGGTGGAACATATGCAGCAACGTTAAGCCTGTCTGCTGGGACAGCAGCCATGTTAATAATCGCTGGCAAAATAAATGTTGGCTGGACTTTCTGCAGAGTGCGTAAAAATGTGGTGCTACAAATGCATGGATTATGGTCACAGAGCGCAAGCATGTAAGAGTGAGGAGGACTGGAGTAACAGACGCTTTAACTGTAATGCTGATGTACATAAAACACAAAGGCGTTGCTTGGCCAAGAATCTGAAGGATATTAGGCATCCAACTGGCAGCAGTTTATGTCCTTCTTACCAGACTACAGTAAGGAAGATTAGACGATGCATAGGAGATTCTTACAACTCAATCTCAATCATTGTGCGACAGCGCAATCGCTGTTAATGCAGACGGTGAAGGAACATTAAATAGATGTGGCAATAATTAGTGAACCCCACCTAAGCAAGGATCACACCATATGTACATAGAATAGATGCGGCACCCAACTCAAGCCACTGGGAGAAGAAATGAGCGGTGACGGATTTGTCAGGGCCACCATCGGTGGTATAACAGTCTATAGTTGCTACATGCCACCAAGTCTAACTGCAGAAGAGTTCAAAATATCATTGGACAGGTTAGTTCTAGATTATTATTATGATAATAAAATAATTATTTTTGATATTTTATTACAATATATACTTGTTATTTATTTTATTTATATAAACAAACTTTTTCACAAAACTAACAAATAACAATTTAAAAAGACTTTCTTATTGTGATATTAAAAACAAGAGGATTCATGCCTATTTTATAGTTCGTAGTTCTAGATGCACATGGAAGAAACCCAGTAATCATTGCTGGTGGTTTCAGTGCATGGTCAACGGAATGGAGCTGCATCCGGACAACAACAAAAAACGCATTCTCCTGGATGTACTTGCGACCCTAGACATAATCCTAATAAACACTGGCGCGCAGCACACATTCACCAAGGATGAAGTAGGCTCAGTGATTGATCTCAATTACATCAGCAATAGACTAGTTAGGCAAGCGACTTGGATGCTGAGCGACATCTACATACATAGTGAGCACCGGGCAATTGTTTGTGACCTGCGATCCCAAACAAGCCTAGCGATCCGAGCCGTGGATCGAAGGCATACATGCTGGAGGGCCGAAACCTTTGATAGTGATATCTTTGCAGTCATGCTAGAGGGTATGTCGTTGAGTGGGTCGGCAAGGGGGAAGGCAGAAAAACTCTCGAGGCAGCTAGAAATGGCGTGTGATGCAGCAATAGCCAGGAGGACCTATTGTGAATGCCATAAACCGGTCTACTAGGGGGATTCCCTCACCGGTACACCGGCGGGTAAGTAGGAAATAAAATATTACTCGTGGACCAAAACTTGCAAGAAGCGTCTGTTCACCAGTAGGTGCGGCTTCATGCTAGGGGAAGGACACCCTAATTAAATAACGACCATCTTTCATTAAGAGGGGAAAATATTTACGTTGCAGGGAGTCAGAAACATAGTACCGGCGGAATTGTTGAGTGAGGAAGCGGGCTCAACACCGTCGAGATCCAGCGACCGCAAAGCCTCAGCAGTTGGGAACTTGGCTGTTGTTGTAGATAGAAGTACAAGTTTTATTACCACCCCACTGACGAACCTTAATCTGTTCGAGCAGAGGAGTAGGCTACTCCTATCGCCTAAGTCCTGTTCAATAACTCACGGGTACACAAGGACTAGTTTAACATCGGATATCAATGATTCGGATGCTCTTCAGCTGGAAAGGAAGATTGATCCAATGGAGCGTATGGGCAGGCAGATCGAGGAACTGGCAGAGTTCAGAAAAGGAAAAAGCAACGTCCACCACGAAATAAGGAGGATTGTTGGTCTTTTAAAATCGACACCCCGGCAAACAACACTCTGAGCAAGGGGCGGTGTTGACGTCGATGTGCAAATGGAAGACGCTGTCCAAGACGAAACGGATAGAAAACTGAACCAGGCACTGGGTACAAACAAAATATCTAAAGAGATTCTTGGGAGGAAAGTAACAAATGAGTGGCAGGTTGTAAGGAGAAAACCAGGTAAGCTCCACGAAAAACATTCGAGACCCGTCGCACTGATGATCAAAACCACTAGTCTAGCATCGTTCGCGGAGCTTTTGAAAGCCATAAAAATAGATCCTGCCTTGGAGAGTGTCGGAAATGGTGTGGCCCGTGTCCTTAAAACCGAGAAGTGTTATCCATTGCTGAAAATATAGAGGTCGGCGTGCGGTATTGCCAACCGTGATACGATACGCGGTAAAATTGAGACGTACATTGACGGTAAATTAGAGGTTTGACTCTTCCCGATCCCGATGAGATTACACTGCAGATATGGGATATTGACGAGGTAACAACAAAGGGAGAAGTCTTTAACGCAATAGCTATTGACTTTGATGACAGGAAAATCCTCGATGAGAATATCGTGACTAGTCTTAGACCTGCGCACTGTGAAGTAGGTAGCCCAGTGAGATGCTTTAAATGCTGAAGGCCAGGTCACAGAGCGGCCACATGCAAGAGCGAAGTTGATCTATTAAACCTTTGCTTTAGGTGCTGCAGAGCCGGCTACAAGGCAAAATATTGTGTACGGGAAATGCAGATTCCCCCGTACAGGAAATGGAGAAGCTATCAGTACTCACATCACCAGTAGGGGTAATTGTCCAGCACGACGAATGGTGATAGGAACAACCGTAGAAGGTGAAGCTACTTAAATCACTGTGCTAAACTTAAATCACTGTGAGGCTGCCCAGGGCCTCCTATGGCAGACTATACACGAATTAAAGCCTGACGTCGCAATACTATGTGAACAGTTCAAAAATTTGGAAGATGCGGCATAAGTGAGTGACCATAGTGGCAAGGCAGCAATCTGGATATGCGCGGGCTTGGTCATTCAAGAAAGCCCGCAGAGTTGCTTCGGAAATGTTGAATACATATCTTTAGTTGTTATGGCCCTCCAAATGAGCCAATCGAGCAATTCATCCACTTCTTAGATTGCTTGGTTCTAGATGCAAGAGATCATAGTCCCACAGTAATTTCGGCAGAATTCAATGCTAGGGCTACGGAGTGGGGTATCTCTCAATCAAATAGAAGAGGCCAAGCCCTTCTGGAGACTTTTTCAGTTCTGAATTTTATCCTGTGCCACACCGGCTCCGCATATATATTTAGCAGGGGTAATGCTGGTTCTATTATAGACCTAACGTTTGTTAGTGAATCTCTCTATAGGAGAGGAATAACTTGGGAGGTTTGCGACTTTTACACGCATAGTGACCACCAGGCCATGCTGTGTGAACTTCATGAAATACACCCAAATAATAGTATACAAATTGCGGGATGGAAGACAAACTCTTTCGATGAGGATATCTTCAGTTCTATGCTCCGTGACTCTAACTTGACGGAAACCGCTAACACCAAGGCACCCCAAGGCAGCATTACGAGTGCATGTAACGCTATAATGCCTAAAAGAAGGTTAAACCCAAGACGCCCACCGGCCTACTGGTGGAATAAGGAAATTACATTGCTCAGACGAAAGTACAATCATGCTAGGCGCGTTTCCCAGCTGGGTAGAAACACCAGCTCCTTTTTTGGTTTACAACAAATATACAGGGACAAACGAGTTGCGCTGAAGGTGGCCATTATACAAAGCAAGCGACGATGCTAGAAGTCCCTCTTGGATGAGGTTGAGGATGACCCATGGGGTAGGCCCTACAAGATGGTAATATCCAAGTTTAAACTTGCAAGAGGTGCAGCTTTAATATGTCCTATTTTGATGGATAATATAGTATCTTCCTTGTTTCCTCGCAAACCAGTGACTGTTCACTCGAGTGCCATTGAAGGGTGCGACGTACCACTATTCACGGTTGATGAACTAATGTCCGCCTCTAGGAGAATTTCCAACAAGAAGCGCCAGGACCGGACTATATATCAAATGTTGCCCTTATGGCTGCGATTCTATAAAAAACCGAAGAGTTCCGAGAGGTGAATAACTCTTGCCTAAGAGAAGGAACATTCCCAGATATTTGGAAGAAACAGATGCTGATACTGATCCCAAAGGGTAAAGTACATTCGGAAGATCCTTCATCATTTCGCCCAATCTGTCTGTTAGATGGAGCGGGGAAATTACTTTAAAGACTGCTCGGTAATCGGTTAGAAGAAGCTATCGTATCATCTGGAGACCTTGCCAATATGGGTTCCGCAAAGCGTGCTCAACGATTGATGCTATTCAGCTCGTTACCAGGCTGGCAGAAGACGCCATCAGCGGCAGCAGGTGGAAAGGAGGCCGTAAAAAATACTGCGCTATTGTTACGTTAGATATTAAAAATCCGTTTAATACAGCAAAATGGGAACATATTATGAACGCCCACGATATCAGGAACATGCCTTGTTACATCAAGCGGGTAATGTAAAGTTATTTTAAAAACCGCACTTTACAGTACTGCACGAATGAAGGGTGCAAGGAATATACAGTTTTATGTGGGGTCCCCCAGGGATCTGTACTCGGTCCAATGCTTTGGAATAATATGTATGACGATGCGTTTACACTCCAGGTCCCCGAGGAGGCGACGGTAGTTGGGTTTGCCGATGATATCGCCGGCGTAGCAGTTTAAAAGTACAAGGAAGAGCTGGAAAACATCTGTAGGGTTACGGTGGATATAATCCTTCAATGGCTTGACTCAGTTGGGTTGCAACTGGCGGAACAAAAAACGGAAGGGGTGCTTATAACAAGCAGAAAGGTTCTGGATACAATTTCCACTTGAATCGGAGCACATACGATTTTCTCGCAACCCTCGATAAGGTACCTAGGGGTACAAATCGATGCAGGGTTGTCATTCAAGGAGCACATAAAGTACGTCAGTGAGAAATCAGTCAGAGCTAGCAAGGCTCTCTCTCTCTCTCGTATAATGCCGAATGTCGGCGGACCAAGCCAAGGACGACGAAGATTATTGGTCGGTGTAGTAACATCTATAATGCTCTATGCGTCCCCTAAAGGGCGCAAGGGCTGCAGGTGCCATCCTATCGTCGTAGTTCTAACTCCGTATATCGTAGCTGCGCACTTAGAGTGATTAGTGCATTCAGATTTCTTTCGGAGGAAGCAGCCTGTGTCATTACGGGAATGTGTCCAATTGATCTGCTGGCAGCGGAACGGCAAAAGTCACACAATAATAGCCATAGAGGAACACCGGATAGACCAATGGTGCGAGCGAAAAACACAAGAATGTACAGGGGGGACATTCTTATCGATTGGCAACAGCGTTGGAACCGTTTGGAAAAGGGCTATTGGGCTTGACAACTAATTCCTGAGATAGGCCCTTGGATAAATCGTAAGCATGGCGAGGTTGATTTTTACCTAATAGTTTTGGGCATGATGATTCACCGTACTGTGCATCCTGCAGAGATTTCGCAGAAGATTCTGAACGCATGTTTTTTGTATGCGCACGGTTCCAGGGAAATAAAAAAGTGCTTTCTGGAGCAATCGACCAATTTGATATTACCCCAGAGAACATAGTTGAAGTGATGCTATCGACCCCAGAAGGATGGAGTGCTGTAGCAAATTTTGCAACAACAACGATTAAGGAGTTGCGATGGTTGGAACGCCAACGTCGCCAAACAAGGTAACTCGCACCCTTCAGTTGCGTAAGAGATGTGATCGTACAGTTACTACAGACTCCTTCCCTTTCGAAGTAATACCTAGCGGTCGTTCCGGGGGGAAGGATGCAGGAGGTGGTTTTAGTGAGTAGGAGTCTCACACCGTTGTGGTGGATAGCTACGTTATCCCCCACATCGTGATGTATTTCCACCTTCCTTAAAAAAAAAACACACACACACACACACACGCACACACACACATACATACACACACACAGACACACACACACACACACACACACACACACACACACACACACACACACACACACACACACACACACACACACACACACACACACACACACACACACACACACACACACACACACACACACACACACACACACACACACACACACACACACACACACACACACACACACACACACACATACACACACACACACACAAATAGCTATTTTATCTTCTGTAATGTCGCATTCTCTTAATTCTAGTCAAATTTTTAAAGCAATGTTACAGAGGTAAACCAACAAAATGAATTTATTTCCATTTTTCCATTCAACAAACCACAAAAACCACAAATCAACACTCATTATTCGGAAATATTTTGTATTTATATTTACTATTATCTTTTGCTATAAAATATAACACTTATACACACGCACACACCATATATACATACACTTATTGTAGAAATATCGAAAGAAATATTCCTTAAACAAAATAGTGCCATTTTTTAACAGTCTTTTCTGGAAAATATACTTCATAAAAATAAATTGATTACGATTCAAACTCAAAACCAGACAAGCCAATAAAAGTAAATCTAATCTCGTAGCTCTACTTCAGGGCAATAAAGTTGTTCCTTTGCTGCTTAAACCGTGTTGCAAGCTGCAGTGATATACATAAAATGAAATTAATGCACCTTCCAATGCATTTTCATCTCATTCTGAAATTATTTTATTTTGTTGTTGGTATATGCCAAGCTCAGTATAATTTTTGTGGAACGTGTCGTTTGTTTTTAGAAATTTTCAAGAAAATTAAAGATCAGCAAAAGACATTGACATACTTACTCTATGTGCTCATTAATATTTATAAACTGTGATTTTAGTTTTGATACTAAATTTTTAATCAACCTAAAATACAGCGCTACCGAATATAACCTTTTGTAAGAAAATATCCGTCTTTGTAGTAAGTTTTCTTTTTCTAAGAATTTATGTATATTTATAGATTGTAAAGAATGTTCCAGATAGAAAATTCCATTTAATTTGGATGATGTATGTACAGCACAATTTTAAATTGTATCTTTTATAAAACAAAAATATGTATTCTATAATAATGTTTTAATATTTAGTTCTAAATGGATATATCTTTATTAAATAAATAATGTGAATATTATCATGTGCCAAATTAAAACATAAAAATAACTTCAAAAATACAAAAATGACATTTTTCAAAATTAAAAAGAAAAATCAAACCGTATTAAAAAGAAATATGAGTCGAAAATTTCAAACTGTACAGACTACAGAATATTTTTGATAACACTTATTTCTTTATGTAACTAAACTACTAAAATCTGTATTATGGTTTAGTATTGCTGTGAGTGTACTAATTTTTGACTCAAATTTGGAGGCACTTATAGGAAATATCTAGATAAAAAGATGTGTAGCATATAGCTATTATACGTACACCTAAAAAAACTTAAAATTTGCCATTTTTCCTTTTTCATCTAAATAAAATTTTATGCTTGGTTTTTGTTGTTGTTATTTTAAATAAAAATCGATTAGATTATTGTATAAACTTAGGTACCAAATCCAAATGTCTCAAATAGATCAAGCTCGTAGTGAAAATATTTATTGTTTTTTTCAGTTTTTTAAACTAAAAATAATGCTGTTATTATTAAGAGCTTTTAACGAACGCCTATTGATATTCTTCCCCCCCCCCCCCACTTATATTTAATAAGAAAACTATGTTTAAAAACCCTATTTCCAAATTAAATTCCAATTAAAAATCTTCAACAATATTCCTTCTTTAGTAATTTACCATGATCTACTCGAATACGCTCAATCAACCATATAACTCTTTACTTGGGTGAATACAAGTGTAAACAAATATAAAAACAAACTTGTACTACTTGAGATTGCTGACACTGGTATATCAAAAATAAGTTGTAAATATTTATGAAGGTAATAAGAATTTTTTTATCTAATGAAGTCAATAATTTCAACTAAGCAATTTTTGTCAATTATAAAAAGTGATTTTTTTTTTTGCAAAACCATAAAATTTTCAAATTTGATTAAAATATATAAAGCAAGTTTAAATATAATGTATGTAATTGGAAAAATATAGAATGGTGAAGGAAATTCAGTGATTGTTAGGCCACGAAATTTGATATATAAAACGCCGAAAATCACTGAATGGGAAGAGTCGATCACTGATAGTCCATCAGTAATTGAGTGGTGGGAGGTCGATCACTGATACTCGATCAGTAACTGAATAACCTTTAGCAGTACGTTGAGAAAAATAAATTTAGAGTCCAAAGATAAATCGTTTTTTTTTTCTTTACAACAATTGGGGAGACCAGAATGGTAAGTATCGAAATATAAAAAACAACCTACTAACAGCAGAGGCCACATTGGTGGAGTAATGAGGTCAGCTATCTCATTAGAAACGGTGAAAGTAAGCGGAAACGCCTTGTCATGCTTTCTATTGGCAACTTGCCACTAATATAAATACTTACTTAACACTCTAAATTTTTCTTCGTATTAATCTAATTTCTTTTTATATAATAGCTCGGAGCTAAGATCTCCATCTTTTGACTATGGCCAACAAATTTCTACGTAAAGGATTTTCTCTATAGGTCCAAAAATCCATTATTTCCCCGTAAAACTTTCTTCTGACCAAAAAATTTAATGTTTTGGTCAAACATTTTGCGGTATAATTTAGATGTTAATTTAAAATCAAATATTTCAATTAAATAATTTAAATCTCAATGTATTCTTTATTTTACAAAAAAATCTACTCAAAAATTCCATTTAGTTTGTACAGAACGAAAGTACAAATCTAACTAATATTTTGGGTGTGTCTGTTTTAAAATGTTTTAATAATTTGAATGTTACTTATTCCATTAAAAAAATTTACAATATTTGATTTTAAAATAACTAAATTCAATTAATTGCTATCACGCCTAATTTATCAGTAAACCAATAAAAATATGTGCATGGCGGGGCTTCAGCCGGCAATGTGAATTGTAGTTGAACTGCCTACGCAAATAAAGGTGCAATTCTCGGAGACTGAACTAATTATGACTAGAAATGCCCACTTGGTAATGAAAATTAATATGTTACATGCAGAAAGAGAATATATACATTTTAATTTACTGTATAACCGCTACTACGAGGCCATAAAATTGGTCCAAATTAATTAGAAAGGGTCAATAGCACCAAACACGACTCGTGATAATGATAAACAAATAAATTAATGACTTAGAAATGCACAGTTGGTGAGATAAAGAATAAATATATTGTAATTTAATTGATAGCTTCAACCGCGACGCAATTAAATTTATCCAAGCTGATTCTTTGAGCTTGGAAATGCACAGTTGGTAAGATAAGAGAATATTAGATTGTAATTTAATTCATAACTTCCACGCAACCCAATAAAATTTTTCTAGGCTGATTAAACCCAATAAATAAAACTATACACGACTCCCGAGAATGATAAATTCACAAAATGCAGTTATTTGAGCCTAGAAATGCACATTTAGTAATAACAATTAATGTGTTACATGCAGGAAGAGAATATATAATTTTTAATTTTTTCTATAACTACTGCTGCGATTTCATAATATTAATTCTTATTAATTAGAAAGAGTTGGTGGTACAAAACAAGTCTCGCAATAACGCTAAGTACATAAAATAATACTCTTTTAACTTAGAAATTAACAGTTGGTAAGTTAAGAGAATGTTAGATTGTAATTTACTTGATAACTTCCACTGCGACCCAAATAAAAGTTTTCTAAGCTGATTAAAAAGTATAAATGGCACTGTATTCGACTCACGAGAATGATAAATTCATAAAATGCAGTTATTTGAGCCTAGAAATGCACATGTTCTAATATCTAATAATGTGTTACATGCAGGAAGAGCATATATACATTTTAATTTACTCTATAACTGTCGCTGCGACTTCCTAAAATTGGTTCTAATTAATTAGAATCAGTTAGTGGCACCAAACACGTCTCGCAATAACAATAAATACATAAAACAATACTGTTTGAGCTTAGAAATGCACATTCGGTACGATAAGAGAATGTTAGATTGTAATTTACTTGATAACTGCCACTGCGACCCAATAAAAACTTTCTAAGCTGACTAAAACGAATGAATTGTACTTCTGACTAGAAAGAATGAATGGTACTTCGACTCACGAGAATGATAAATTCATAAAATGCAGTTAATTGAGCCTAGAAATGTACATTTTCTATTAACTATTAATATGTTACATGCAGGAAGAGAGTATATACATTTTAATTTACTCTATAACTGCCGCTGCGACTTCCTAAAATTGGTTCTAATTAATTAGAATCAGTTAGTGGCACCAAACACGTCTCGCAATAACAATAAATACATAAAACAATACTGTTTGAACTTAAAAATGCACATTCGGTACGATAAGAAAATGTTAGATTGTAATTTACTTGATAACTGAAACTGCGACCCAATAAAAACTTTCTAAGCTGACTAAAACGAATGAATTGTACTTCTGACTAGAAAGAATGAATGGTACTTCGACTCACGAGAATGATAAATTCATACAATGCAGTTAATTGAGCCTAGAAATGTACATTTTCTATTAACTATTAATATGTTACATGCAGGAAGAGAGTATATACATTTTAATTTACTCTATAACTGCCGCTGCGACTTCCTAAAATTGGTTCTAATTAATTAGAATCAGTTAGTGGCACCAAACACGTCTCGCAATAACAATAAATACATAAACAATACTGTTTGAGCTTAGAAATGCATATTCGGTATGATAAGGGAATGTTATTTTGTAATTTACTTGATAATTTCCACTGCAACCCAATAAAAGTTTTCTAATCTGAAGAGAATGATAAATTTATAAAATGCAGTTATTTGAGCCTAGAAATGCACATTTTCTATTAACTATTAATGTGTTACATTCAGGAAGAGAATATATAAATTTTAATTTACACTATAACTGCCGCTGCGACTTCCTAAAATTGGTTCTAATTAATTAGAATCAGTTAGTGGCACCAAACACGTCTCGCAATATTAATAAATACATAAAACAATACTGTTTGAGCTTAGAAATGCACATTCGGTACGATAAGAGAATGTTAGATTGTAATTTACTTGATAACTTCCACTGCGACCCAATAAAAGTTTCTAAGCTGAATAAAAAAAATAAATGGCACTGTATTCGACTCACGAGAATGATAAATTCATAAAATGCAGTTATTTGAGCCTAGAAATGCACATTTTCTATTAACTAATAATGTGTTACATGCAGGAAGAGAATATATAAATTTTAATTTACTCTATAACTGTCGCTGCGACTTCCTGAAATTGGTTCTAATTAATTAGAATCAGTTAGTGGCACCAAACACGTCTCGCAATAACAATAAATACATAAAACAATACTGTTTGAGCTTAGAAATGCACATTCGGTACGATAAGGGAATGTTAGATTGTAATTAACTTGATAACTTCCACTGCGACCCAATAAAAGTTTTCTAAGCTGATTAAAAAGAGTAAATGGTACTGTATTCGACTCACGAGAATGATAAATTCATAAAATGCAGTTATTTGAGCCTAGAAATGCACATTTTCTAGTAACTAGTAATGTGTTACATGCAGTGGCACCAAACACGTCTCGCAATAACAATAGATTCATAAAACAATACTGTTTGAGCTTAGAAATGCACATTCGGTACGATAAGAGAATGTTAGATTGTAATTTACTTGATAACTTCCACTGCGACCCAATAAAAGTTTTCTAAACTGATTAAAAAGAGTAAGTAATACTGTATTCGAATCACGAGAATGATAATTTCATAAAATGCAGTTATTTGAGCCTAGAAATGCACATTTTTTATTGACTGTTAATGTGTTACATGCAGGAAGAGAATATATAAATTTTAATTTACTCTATAACTGCCGCTGCGACTTCCTAAAATTGGTTCTAATTAATTAGAATCAGTAAGTGGCACCAAACACGTCTCGCAATAACAATAAATACATAAAACAATACTGTTTGAGCTTAGAAATGCACATTCGGTACGATAAGAGAATGTCAGATTGAAATTTACTTGATAACTTCCACTGCGACCCAATAAAAGTTTCTAAGCTAATTAAAAATAATAAATGGCACTGTATTCGACTCACGAGAGTTATAAATTCATAAAATGCAGTTATTTGAGCTAAGAAATGCACATTTTCTATTAACTATAAATGTGTTACATGCAGGAAGAGAATATATAAATTTTAATTTACTCTATAACTGCCGCTGCGACTTCCTAAAATTGGTTCTAACTAATTAGAATCAGTTAGTGGCACCAAACACGTCTCGCAATAACAATAAATATATAAAACAATACTGTTTGAGCTTAGAAATGCACATTCGGTACGATAAGGGAATGTCAGATTGTAATTTACTTGATAAATTCCACTGAGACCCAATAAAAGTTTTCTAAGCTGATTATAAAGAATAAATGGCACTGTATTCGACTCACGAGAATTATAAATTCATAAAATGCAGTTATTTGAGCCTAGAAATGTACATTTTTTATTAACTAATAATGTGTTACATGCAGGAAGAGAATATATAAATTTTAATTTACTCTATAACTGCCGCTGCGACTTCTTAAATTGGTTCTAATTAATTAAAAGCAGTTAGTGGCACCAAACACGTCTCGCAATACCAATAAATACATAAAACAATACTGTTTGAGCTTAGAAATGCACATTCGGTACGATAAGGGAATGTTAGATTGTAATTTACTTGATAACTGCCACTGCGACCCAATAAAAGTTTCTAAGCTGAATAAAAAAAATAAATGGCACTGTATTCGACTCACGAGAATGATAAATTCATAAAATGCAGTTATTTGAGCATAAAAATGCACATTTTCTATTAACTATTCGACTCACGAGAATGATAAATTCATAAAATGCAGTTATTTGAGCCTAGAAATGCACATTTTCTAGTAACTAGTAATGTGTTACATGCAGTGGCACCAAACACGTCTCGCAATAACAATAGATTCATAAAACAATACTGTTTGAGCTTAGAAATGCACATTCGGTACGATAAGAGAATGTTAGATTGTAATTTACTTAATAACTTCCACTGCGACCCAATAAAAGTTTTCTAAACTGATTAAAAAGAGTAAGTAATACTGTATTCGACTCACGAGAATGATAATTTCATAAAATGCAGTTATTTGAGCCTAGAAATGCACATTTTTTATTGACTGTTAATGTGTTACATGCAGGAAGAGAATATATAAATTTTAATTTACTCTATAACTGCCGCTGCGACTTCCTAAAATTGGTTCTAATTAATTAGAATCAGTAAGTGGCACCAAACACGTCTCGCAATAACAATAAATACATAAAACAATACTGTTTGAGCTTAGAAATGCACATTCGGTACGATAAGAGAATGTTAGATTGTAATTTACTTGATAACTGCCACTGCGACCCAATAAAAGTTTTCTAAGCTGATTAAAAAGAATAAATGGCACTGTATTCGACTCACGAGAATGATAAATTCATAAAATGCAGTTATTTGAGCATAAAAATGCACATTTTCTATTAACTAATAATGTGTTACATGCAGGAAGAGAATATATAAATTTTAATTTACTCTATAACTGTCGCTGCGACTTCCTAAAATTGGTTCTAATTAATTAGAATCAGTAAGTGGCACCAAACGCGTCTCTCAATAACAATAAATACATAAAACAATACTGTTTGAGCTTAGAAATGCACATTCGGTACGATAAGGGAATGTTAGATTGTAATTTACTTGATAACTTCCACTGCGACCCAATAAAAGTTTTCTAAGCTGATTAAAAATTTAAGTGGTACTGTATTCGACTCACGAGAATGATAAATTTATAAAATGCAGTTATTTGAGCCTAGAAATGCACATTTTCTATTGACTGTTAATGTGTTAAATGCAGGAAGAGAATATATAAATTTTAATTTACTCTATAACTGCCGCTGCGACTTTCTAAAATTGGTTCTAATTAATTAGAATCAGTTAGTGGCACCAAACACGGCTCGCAATAACAATAAATACATAAAACAATACTGTTTGCGCTTAGAAATGCACATTCGGTACGATAAGGGAATGTTAGATTGTAATTTACTTGATAACTGTCACTGCGACCCAATAAAAGTTTTCTAAGCTGATTAAAAAGAATAAATGGCACTATATTCGACTCACGAGAATGATAAATTCATAAAATGCAGTTATTTGAGCCTAGAAATGCACATTTTCTATTAACTAATAATGTGTTACATGCAGGAAGAGAATATGTGTCTGTTAAAAGCAAAACATATCCTTCCACCAAAAAATTATTTTTTGAGATATAGTAGGTGTTGGAACTGTAATGTTAAAACCTATCATATGCAATCTAATATAGGTTACAAAATCAGCCTTATCCCTTTCAAAAATCAAATAGAAAACTGGTACTAGAATCAAAACCTTACCTTATCCAACACTGAATTGACAGCAAAACTTTACCTTATCCACAAAAAAATCTATCCGTATAACAAGCATAATATATCTTATCCCTTATACGTTTTTTTCTAAATGTATTTTGTACAGCAAAATAAACCTTCTCCATCAAAATTAACCCGTTACTAAAAATTTGTTTACTGCACGTGTGAGACATTATGCAGTTATAGTTAGTATTATTATGGTTGTGAAAAATCGCAGTTTTAGTAACTATATTTTATTTTTATTTTTTTTAATAAACCGTTGAAAAATGAGTGATAATAATTTTGCACGAAACGTTGTAAATGGTGAAAAGGTACGAAAAGCTACGGTCAACAAATCGAACTGGAAAAGGGAACAGCAAAAGTCAAAAAGGTACAAACAATTTAATTAAAAATATGGTTCATCCCTTAAATAATTAAATTTATTTTAGGTATATTCGTAAAGCGTTACCTAAAATGCCAAAATGCTATCATAAGGCGGCCATTTTTCACTGTAAAATGATAAAAGGATTAGATACGCTAAGCTTTTCCGATTCATTTTATGCATGTAAAGATAAAATGTCACAGGATGCTTTTATTTTAATGTACACGAAAATAAGTTTACCGAAACGAAACCGAGGTAACGGTGGGTTCCCCAAAACATTCAGTGTGCAACATTTAATGCGAAAACAAAACTCAAAACTCGTTAGAATATGTCAAACCAGCTTTGCGAATATTTTGGGAATAACTAAAGTACGAATTAAAGGAATAACGAAAAGACATTTTGTGCAGAAATCAGCACCTGTTGAAAATAGAGGAGGCGATCGCATATCTAAGAAATTTGTTGAAAAACGCGAGGCTATAATTAATGTTATTAAACGATTTCATGTATTTAAATTTTCTATAGATTGATTAGCTTATAGATATGCTTATTTTAAATTTATTTTAAAGGTTTTAGAAAATCATTATTGCCGATCTCGGGTACAAAGGCAATACATGTCTGCGGAGCTTTCGATTAATAGACTCTACAAAATGTTTTCAACTGATTATTCAGCACTGGGTGTCAAAAGGAGCTATTTTCGTTATGTGTTTAATCGCAATTTTAATATCGGTTTTAAAGGACCATCTTGTGATATTTGCAGTACTTGCCAATCTTTCAAGGAGCAACTAAAATCGGAAATGGACACGCAGAAAAGAAATTTGTTGATGACGACATTACGAGTGCATAAATTGCGCTCAAAAGCATTTTACACATTGGCAAAAGAGGAAAAGGAAACCATGGAAACATTTTCCTTTGACTGTCAAAAAAACATGCTGTTGCCGAAAGTGGCTGATCAGGCAGCCTACTACAGCAGACAACTATACCTTTACAACCTTGGTATTATTCAATGGACTTTAAAAGCACACCTTAGAAACGATATTGTGTTCCTCTATCTTTGGACAGAGAACGAGCGGCCCAAGGGTTCTAACGAGATCGCATCAGCAGTCTACCATAGACTTAAAAATACTACGTTTAATAGTCAAATTACGACAGTTAGATTTATTTGTGATGGCTGTGGGGCGCAAAACAAAAATACCACAATGATTGCAATGAGTTCTTATTGGTTAAAATTAGAAGCTCCTAGTCACATCAACGAAATAGAAATTATATTTCATGTCGCTGGGCACTCCTTTATTCCCCCGGATAGAGTTTTTGCCCAATTGGAAAAGAAAGTTAAACGAATCCAGACAATAATTCAACCAGAGGAGTATTTCGAACTATACAAGGGAAATGGGCAAATTATTAGACTAGGAACTCCTGATTGTAGAGTAAGAGATTGGAAAAACGCGGCAGCTACTATATTTAAGCCACCTGGGCAGTGGCATTTTAAATTTAATGCATCGAAAAGATTTATACTAAATCGAATTCCAAACAAAACAATCGTGATTCGCGGCAAAGCAGCTTATCTCTCAGATCTAGGTGTGGCAAAATCGGTTCTAATGAAGGGGAAATCATTACAAAATATGGTAGTATCTATATTACCTCAAAATGTGCCAGTAAAACCAGAAAAACTCAAAGACGTCGAAGAATTGCTCAAAAAACGTTTTGGTGGAAATTGGCAGTCAAACGAAGACCTTGCCTTTTATAAGAATATTTTGGAAGGAACACATTTATGGCTCCTAGATGAAGAAACATGTGAGGCACCTGAGGAAGAAGTAGAATTAAGAATATAATAAATAATACGTTGTAAGGAAGTGTAATGGTGTCTTAAACACTATTTTCAGTTGGTTTTAAGTTAAATGTGAAATGAATTCTAATATTCTATGTTAAGTTGAATTAAGTTTTAATCTGAGTAACAAAATGTGATAATACTATACTCGTAGTAATAAATTATTACAGAACTGAAATTTTTATTATATTTACGGATATACTGATGAATAATTTTTTATAATTTAGAAAAATAAAATTTATTTTCAAAAGCTTAAAAATTTTCATTTTTTTAATATACAATAAAATCAAATCAAATTAGACCTTATCCCGGTCAGTTTATTGCAAATAACACCTTATCCATAGGTGAGTAGCAAAATCATTCTTATCCATTTTATTTTTAATTTCTCCGCAGATTTTATTAATTTAAAATATCTAATACATAATTTTTAAATTGCAATTTACCGTCATCCGTTAATAAAATATATAAAAGTCGTGTATCTATTAATATTTTAGAAACAGGAAGTCTTTCTCATTTATCTCATAATTATATAAAATGGGCAAGAGTACGTTTTGCTTTTACCCAAAACATATATAAATTTTAATTTACTCTATAACTGTCGCTGCGACTTCCTAAAATTGGTTCTAATTAATTAGAATCAGTTAGTGGCACCAAACACGTCTCGCAATAAAAATAAATACATAAAACAATACTATTTGAGCTTAGAAATGCACATTCGGTACGATAAGGGAATGTTAGATTGTAATTTACTTGATAACTTCCACTGCGACCCAATAAAAGTTGTCTAAGCTGATTAAAAAGAGTAAGTGGTACTGTATTCGACTCACGAGAATGATAAATTCATAAAATGCAGTTATTTGAGCCTAGAAATGCAAATTTTCTATTAACTGTAAATGTGTTACATGCAGGAAGAGAATATATAAATTTTAATTTACTCTATAACTTCCGCTGCGACTTCCTAAAATTGGTTCTAACTAATTAGAATCAGTTAGTGGCACCAAACACGTCTCGCAATAACAATAAATACATAAAACAATACTGTTTAAGCTTAGAAATGTGCATTCGGTATGATAAGAGAATGTTAGATTGTAATTTACTTGATAACTTCCACTGCGACCCAATAAAAGTTTTCTAAGCTGATTAAAAAGAGAATGATAAATTCATAAAATGCAGTTATTTGAGCCTAGATATGAACATTTTGTATTATCAAATAATGTGTTACATGCAGTAAGAGAATATATACATTTTAATTTACTCTATAACTGCCGCTGCCACTTCCTAAAATTGGTTCTAATTAATTAGAATCAGTTAGTGGCACCAAACACGTCTCGCAATAACAATAAATACATAAATCAATACTGTTTGAGCTTAGAAAGGCACATTCGGTACGATAAGGGAATGTTAGATTGTAATTTACTTGATAACTTCCACTGCGACCCAATAAAAGTTTTCTAAGCTGATTAAAATAGAAATTAGTACTGTATTCGACTCACGAGAATGATAAATTCAAAAAATTCAGTTATTTGAGCCTATAAATGCACATTTTCTAATAACTGTTAATGTGTTACATGCAGGAAGAGAATATATAAATTTTAATTTACTTTATAACTGCCGCTGCGACTTCCTAAAATTGGTTCTAATTAATAAGAATCAGTTAGTGGCACCAAACAAGTCTCGCATAAACAATAAATACATAAAACAATACTGTTTGAGCTTAGAAATGCACATTCGGTACGATAAGGGAATGTTAGATTGTAATTTACTTGATAACTTCCACTGCGACCCAATAAAAGTTTTCTAAGCTGATTAAAAAAAATTAATGGCACTGTATTCGACTAACGAGAATGATAAATTCATTATATCAAGTTATTTGAGCCTAGAAATGCACATTTTCTATTAACTATTAATGTGTTACATGCAGGAAGAGAATATATAAATTTTAACTTACACTATAACTACGTTGCGACCTCCTAAAATTGGTTCTAATTAATTAAAATCAGTTAGTGGCACCAAACACGTCTCGTATAGGCAATAAATACATAAAACAATACTGTTTGCGCTTAGAAATGCACATTCGGTACGATAAGAGAATGTTAGATTGTAATTTACTTGATAACTTCCACTGCGACCCAATAAAAGTTTTCTAAGCAGATTAAATAAATTAATGCCACTTTATTCGACTCACGAGAATGATAAATTCATAAAATGCAGTTATTTGAGCTTAGAAATGCACATTTTCCATTGACTATTAAGGTGTTACATGCAGGAAGAAAATATGTAAATTTTAATTTACTCTATAACTGCCGCTGCGACTACCTAAATTTGGTTGTAATTTATTTGAATCAGTTAGTTGCACCAAACACGTCTCGCAATAACAATAAATACCAAAAACAATACTGATTGAGCTTAGAAATGCACATTCGGTACGATAAGAGAATATTAGATTGTAATTTACTTGATAACTGCAACTGCGACCCAATAAAAGTTGTCTAAGCTGATAAAAAAAAAAATAGCACTGTATTTGACTCACGAGAATGATAAATTCATAAAATGCAGTTATTTGAGCCCAGAACAGCACATTTTCTATTATCTATTAATGTGTTACATACAGGAAGAGAATAGACAAATTTTAATTTACTCTATAACCGCCGCTGTGACTTCCTAAAACTGGTTCTAATTAATTAGAATCAGTAAGTGGCACCAGACACATCGCGCAATAACAATAAATACATAAAATAATACTGTTTGAGCTTAGAAATGCACATTCGGTACGATATGAGAATGTGTGATTATAATTTATTTGATAACTGCAACTGCGACCCAATAAAAGTTTTGTAAGCTGATTAAAAAAAATAAATGGCACTGTATTCGACTCACGAGAATGATAAATTCATAAAATGCAGTTATTTGAGTCTAGAAATGCACTTTTTCCATTGACTATTAATGTGTTACATGCAGGAAGAGAATATATAAATTTTAATTTACTCTATAACTGCCGCTGCGACTTCCTAAGAATGGTTCTAATTAATTAGAGGAAGTTAGTCGCACCGAACAAGTCTCGCAATAACAATAAATACATAAAACAATACTGTTTGAGCTTAGAAATGCACATTCGGTACGATAAGAGAATGTTAGATTGTAATTTACTTGATAACTTCCACTGCGACCCAATATAAATTTTGTAAGCTGATTAAAAAGGATTAATGGCACTGTATTCGACTTACGAGAATGATAAATTCATTATATCAAGTTATTTGAGCCTAGAAATGCACAATTTCTATTGTCTTTTAATGTGTTACATGCAGGAAGAAAATATATAAATTTTAATTTACTCTATAACTGCCGCTGCGACTTCCTTAAATTAGTTCTAATTAATAAGAATTAGTTAGTGGCACCAAACACATCTCGCAATAACAATAAATACATAAAACAATACTGTTTGTGCTTAGAAATGCACATTCGGTACGATAAGGGAATGTTAGATTGTAATTTACTTGATAACTTCCACTGCGACCCAATAAAAGTTTTGTAAGCTGATTAGAAAGAATAAATGGCACTGTATTCGAATCACGAGAATGATAAATTCATAAAATGCAGTTATTTGAGTCTAGAAATGCATAATTTTCTATTATCTATTAATGTGTTACATGCAAGAAGAGAATATATAAATTTTAATTTACACTATAACTGTCGTTGCGACTACATAAAATTGGTTCTAATTAATTAGAATCAGTTAGTGGCACGAAACACGTCTCGCATAAACAATAAATACATAAAACAATACTGTTTGCGCTTAGACATGCACATTCGGTACGATAAGAGAATATTAGATTGTAATTTACTTGATAACTTCCACTGCGACCCAATAAAAATTTTCTAAGCTGATTAAAAAGAATAAATGGCACTGTATTCGACTCACGAGAATGATAAATTCATAAAATGAAATTATTTGAGCCTAAAAATGCACATTTTCCATTGACTGTTAATGTGTTACATGCAGGAAGAGAGTATATAAATTTTAATTTACTCTATAACTGCCGCTGCGACTTCCTAAAATTGGTTCTAATTAATTAGAATTAGTTAGTGGCACCAAACACGTCTCGCAATAACAATAAATACATAAAACAATACTGTTTGAGCTTCGAAATGCACATTCGGTACGATAAGAGAATATTAGCGTGTAATTTACTTGATAACTTCCACTGCGACCCAATAAATTTTTCTAAGCTGATTAAAAAGAATAAATGGCATTTTATTCGACTCTCGAGAATGATAAATTCATAAAATGCAGTTATTTGAGCCTAGAAATGCACATTTTCTATTAACTATTAATGTGTTACATGCAGGAAGAGAATATATAAATTTTAATTTACTCTATAACTGCCTCTGCGACTTCCTAAATTTGGTTCTAATTAATTAGAATCAGTTAGTGGCACCAAACACGTCTCGCAATAACAATAAATACATAAAATAATGTCTCTTTGATCTTAGAAATGCACATTCGGTACGATAAGAGAATGTTAGATTATAATTTACTTGATAACTTCCACTGCGACCCAATAAAAGTTTTCTAAGCTGATTAAAAATAATTAATTGCACTGTATTCGACTCACGAGAATGATAAATTCATTTTATCAAGTTATTTGAGCCTAGAAATGCACATTTTCTAAAAACTGTTAATGTGTTACATGCAGGAAGAGAATATATAAATTTTAATTTACTCTATAACTGCCGCTGTGACTTATAAAAACTGGTTCTAATTAATTAGAATTAGTTAGTTGCACCAGACACATCGCGCAATAACAATAAATACATAAAACAATACTGTTTGATCTTAGAAATGCACATTCGGTACGATAAGAGAATGTTAGATTATAATTTACTTGATAACTTCCACTGCGACCCAATAAAAGTTTTCTAAGCTGATTAAAAATAATTAATTGCACTGTATTCGACTCACGAGAATGATAAATTCATTTTATCAAGTTATTTGAGCCTAGAAATGCACATTTTCTAAAAACGGTTAATGTGTTACATGCAGGAAGAGAATATGTAAATTTTAATTTACTCTATAACTGCCTCTGCGACTTCCTAAATTTGGTTGTAATTAATTAGAATCAGTAAGTGGCACTAAACACGTCTCGCAATAACAGTAAATACCAAAAACAATACTGTTTGAGCTTAGAAATGCACATTCGGTACGATAAGATAATATTAGATTGTAATTTACCTGATAACTGCCACTGCGACCCAATAAAAGTTTTCTAAGCTGATTAAAAAGAATAAATGGCACTCTATTCGACTCACGAGATTGATAAATTCATAAAAAGCAGTTATTTGAGCCTAGAAACGCACATTTTCTATTGACTATTAATGTGTTACATGCATTAATGTGTTGCATTCACAGAGAAAGAGTTGGTATATGCGGTGACCAGCCTAAAAAATAAGAAGGCACCGGGACAGGATGGCATACCAGTGGAGGCGTTGAAGGTGGCTGTTAGTAGATACCCGCACCTTTTACTAAAACTGTATAATGCATGCTTAGTAGCAGGAGTGTTTCCTTCACGGTGGAAGACGGCCCGTCTAGTATTAATAAACAAAGGGAAAGGTGGCGATCCCAACTCCCCGTCATCATACAGACCTCTCTGTATGTTGGAAACAATGGGGAAGCTGCTGGAAAAACTATTAAAGCCTAGGCTGGAAGTTGCCATATCTATTGCTGGTGATTTGTCTCCAAGACAATATGGCTTTCGGAAGGGGCGGTCAACTGTAGATGCAATAAAGAAGGTAATTAGCGCGGTTGAAAGAGCTGAAACTGCCTGCCACGCGGCGAGGCCTTTAGTATTTCTAGTGACTCTGGATGTGCGAAACGCCTTCAACTCGGCCAGATGGGAAGACATGATTGAGGCTTTGCAACGATCTTTCGCTGTCCCGAACTATCTTCTACAAATAGTTCGAGACTACTTGAGGAATCGTAGACTGGTATACGAGACGAAAGACGACAAAAAGATGAAGGAAATCACTGCTGGAGTAGCCCAGGGGTCAATTCTTGGACCCGATCTGTGGAATGCAATGTATGATGGCCTGTTGCGACATGAGATGCCGGAGGAAGTATTCCTGGTTGGATATGCAGATGATGTTGCCGTTGTAATAACATTCAGGAGCACAGCTTTAGCTCAATACAGGCTGAATCAGGTGATGAGAAGAGTCAACGTTTGGATGGATGAGCACGGTCTACAGTTGGCATTCTCAAAAACTGAAATCGTAATGCTTACAAAACGGAGGATTCCAACAGTCATCCCTATGCAGATTGGAAGAGAAGAGGTGATGACAAAAGGTGCGACGAAATATCTGGGGGTTGTTTTAGACAGTCGACTAACCTACTGGGAGCATATTCGCAGGGTTTGTGACTGGGCATCAGTTGTAACAGTGTCACTCGGAAGACTGATGGCGAATGTGGGCGGCCCTCGCTCTAGCAAGCGAAGACTCCTGATGTCAACGGTGCAGTCGGTCCTGCTGTATGGAGCTGAGATCTGGGCTGGTGCAATGGAAGTAAGGAAGTACCGCACGAGAATGTTGTCAATACAGAGACGCGGGGCACTAAGAATTACATGCGCTTATCGCACGGTGTCCGGAGCTGCGGCCTTGGTTGTCGCTGGAGTCATCCCGATAGACCTGATGGCGCTCGAGCGTCGGGAGATATACCGGTTGAGTGCAGAATTTGGAAGGAGTGATTCTGCGATGAGAACCCGCAGTGGCACGCTCGTAGCATGGCAGCAACGGTGGGACGAGGAGAGTAGCGGTCGATGGACGGCCAGATTGGTAAAGGTACTTAGTACCTGGATCAATCGGAGGCACGGGGAAGTTAACTTCTTTGTTTGCCAGTTCCTGACGGGGCATGGTTACTTTGGAGCCTACTTGTACCGAATGGGAAAGCTGAGGACCCCTTATTGCCGGTACTGCCCTGAAGAAAGTGATGACGCTTGTCATACTTTCATTGGGTGCGCTCAATTCAATGAAGAATGAAACCGGCTCACCTCAGTGGTGGGGGTGGTTACACCTGACACCATCGTGGAGGTGATGCTACGGTCGAAAGAGGCGTGGGATGCAATAGCACTTTACGTCGAATCTACGCTACGGAGAAAGAGAGAAGAGGGGTGCTTAGTGGATTCCTAGGCGAGAAGTAATCGAGGGGCCCTGACAGGGCTGGCAGCACGGGACAACCTGAAGTATTACGAAAGTGGTTCCGGTCCGGTTTTCCCGTGGGCTGTAGGTGATTTTTTAGTGAGTAGGTGACAGGAGCAGCTGTCAAATCTCACACTGTCGGGCGGCGTCCATCGCCGTTCGACGAAAGTCTTTTGAAGATTTTTTGCACCTACAGAAGAAAAAAAAAAAAAAAAAAAAAAAAAAAAAGGAAGAGAATATATAAATTTTAATTTACCCTATAACTGCCGCTGCGACTTCTTAAAATAGGTTCTAATTAATTAGAATCAGTTAGTGGCACGAAACAATTCTCGCATAAACAATAAATACATAAAACAATACTGTTTGAGCTTAGAAATGCACATTCGGTACGATAAGAGAATGTTAGATTGTAATTTACTTGATAACTTTTAATGCGACCCAATAAAAGTTTTGTAAGCTGATTAAAAAGAATAAATGGCACTGTATTCGACTCACGAGAATGATAAATTCATTATATCAAGTTATTTGAGCCCAGAAATGCACATTTTCTAATAACTATTAATATGTTACATGCAGGAAGAGAATATAGAAATTATAATTTACTCAATAACTGCCTCTGCGACTTTCTTAAATTGGTTCTAATTAATTAGAATCAGTTAGTAGCACCAAACACGTCTCGCAATAACAATAAATACATAAAACAATACTGTTTTAGCTTAGAAATGCACATTCGGTACGATAAGAGAATGTTAGATTGTAATTAACTTGATAACTTCCACTGCGACCCAATAAAAGTTTTTTAAGCTAATTAAAAAACAAATGGCACTGTATTCGACTCACGAGAATGATAAATTCATAAAATGCAGTTATTTGAGCCTAGAAATGCACATTTTCCATTGACTATTAATGTGTTACATGCAGGAAGAGAATATATAAATTTTAATTTACTCTATAACTGCCGCTGCGACTTCCTAAAATTGGTTCTAATTAATTAGAATCAGTTAGTGGCACCAAACACGTCTCGCAAAAACAATAAATACATAAAACAATACTGTTTGAGCTTAGAAATGCACATTCGGTACGATAAGAGAATGTTAGATTGTAATTTACTTGATAAAATCCATTGCGACCCAACAAAAGTTTTGTAAGCTAATTAAAAATAATTAATGGCACTGTATTCGACTCACGAGAATGATAAATTCATTATATCAAGTTATTTGAGCCTAGAAATGCACATTTTCTAATAACTACATATTAATGTGTTACATGCAGGAAGAGATTATATAAACTTTAATTTACTCTATAACTGACTCTGCGACTTCCTAAATTTGGTTTTTATTAATTAGAATCAGTTAGTGGCACCAAACACGTCTCGCAATAACAATAAATACATAAAACAATACTGTATGAGCTTAGAAATGCACTTTTGGTACGATAAGGGAATGTTAGATTGTAATTTACTGGATAACTTCCACTGCGACCCAATAAAAGTTTTCTAAGCTGGTTATCAAGAATAAATGGCACTGTATTCGACTTACGATAATGATAAATTCATAAAATGCAGTTATTTGAGCCTAGAAATGCACATTTTCTATTAACTATTAATGTGTTACATGCAGGAAGAGATTATATAAACTTTAATTTACTCTATAACTGCCTCTGCGACTTCCTAAATTTGGTTCTAATTAATTAGAATCAGTTAGTGGCACCAAACACGTCTCGCAATATCATTAAATACATAAAACAATACTGTTTGATCTTAGAAATGCACTTTTGGTACGATAAGGGAATGTTAGATTGTAATTTACTTGATAACTTCCACTGCGACCCAATAAAAGTTTTCTAAGCTGATTAAAATGAATAAATGGCAATGTATTCGACTCACGAGATTGATAAATTCATAAAATGCAGTTATTTGAGCCTAGAAATGCACATTTTCTATTAACTATTAATGTGTTACATGCAGGAAGAGATTATATAAACTTTAATTTACTCTATAACTGCCTCTGCGACTTCCTAAATTTGGTTCTAATTAATTAGAATCAGTTAGTGGCACCAAACACGTCTCGCAATATCATTAAATACATAAAACAATACTGTTTGAGCTTAGAAATGCACTTTTGGTACGATAAGGGAATGTTAGATTGTAATTTTTCAATAAAAGTTTTCTAAGCTGGTTATCAAGAATAAATGGCACTGTATTCGACTTACGATAATGATAAATTCATAAAATGCAGTTATTTGAGCCTAGAAATGCACATTTTCTATTGACTATTAATGTGTTACATGCAGGAAGAGAATATATAAATTTTAATTTACTCTATAACTGCCTCTGCGACTTCCTAAATTTGGTTCTAATTAATTAGAATCAGTTAGTGGCACCAAACACGTCTCGCAATAACAAACAATACTGTTTGAGCCTAGAAATGCACATTCGGTACGATAAGGGAATGTTAGATTGTAATTTACTTGATAACATCCACTGCGACCCAATAAAAGATTTCTAAGCTGGTTAACAAGAATAAATGGCACTTTATTTGAATCATGGTTCGCATGCGACTACCTAAAATTGGTTCTAATTAATTAGACCGCTGCGACTACCTAAAATTGGTTCTAATTAATTAGAATCAGTTAGTTGCACCAAATACGTCTCGCAATAACAATAAATACATAAAACAATACTGTTTGAGCTTAGAAATGCACATTCGGTAGACTAAGAGAATGTTAGATTGTAATTTACTTGATAACTTCCACTGCGACCCAATAAAAATTAATCTAAGCTTATTAAAGACAGTAAATGTCACTAGACACGACCCACGAGAATGATAAATTCATAAAATGCAGTTATTTGAGCTTAGAAATGAACATTTGGTAATAACAATTAATGTGTTACATGCAGCAACGGAATATATAAATTTAAATTTACTTTCCGCTGCGACCCCACAAAATTGGTTCTTATAAATTAGAAACTATTAGTGTCACCGAGCACAACTTGCGATATTAGAAAGTAAATAAAATAATTCTGCTTGAAATTAGAAATGCACAGTTGGTAAGATAAGATAATATTAGATTATAATTTGCTTGATAACTTCTACTTCGACCCATTGAAATTTATCTAAGCTAATTAAAAAGAATAAATGTCATGAAACCAACAATTAAGCGCAGTTATTTGAGCCTAGAAATGAACATTTGGTAATAACAATTAATATGTTACATGCAGGAAGATTAATTTGAATTTTAATTTACTCTTCAACTGCCGCTGTGACTTTATAAAATTGGTTCTAATTACTAACAATTGATAACGCGATGAAAAGCGATAACGCTAAATAAATAAAATAATACTGTTATAGATTAGAAATGCCTAGAATTGAACATTTGGTACTGAAAAGTAAAGTGCTACATTCGTGTTACCCTATATTTGCTGCCGCAATTCCGTAAAATTAGTTTTATAAATTAGAAACAGTTAATGGTACCGAACACGACTCGCGTTGTCAGTAAATAAATAAAATAATGTTGTTTGAGATTAGAAAGGCACAGTTGTTGACATAAGCGAATATATGGATTGTAATTTATTTATAACTTCTACTGCGACTCAATTAAAGTTATCTAGTATGTTTAAGTACAATAAATGGCACTAGACATGATTAAGGAGGATACATAATTCATAAAATGTAGTTATTTGTATCCAGAAATGCACATTTAGTCATGACAATTAATGTGTTACGTACAGGAAGAGAATATATAAATTTTAATTTACTCCATAGCAAAAGAAGAAACAGTTATTGGCACCGAACAGACTCGCAATATCGATAAATAAATAAAATAGTACTGTTTGAGCCTAAAAATGCGCCTAGAAATTTTATGTTACATTTCTGGATCGTTTGCGCACCAAAACTAAGGAAAATGGCGAGGTATTTGGCGAAAAAAGTGTTCATCATATGAAGAACTCATAGCGAAAACAGAGGTGTTATTTTAGCGTAATTTTTGGAAACTATCAGGAAGTCGGAATACCATTAGGATAATTATAATTCGTAATTTTGCTGAAAAATTAAAATGTTGCTTTGTTTTTGTACGGAGTTTTTAAACTCCTTTCATATGGTCACCCAAGAACAACTCGAAGAATTTTGGCTCAATGTACACCTTAAAAAGTATACCAATGTCGCATTCCGATTGGAAAAGGACTTTAGGTACCATTCTCAAAACGAAGTGTTAATAAAAAAACCTTCTTGGAATTACAAATGACCTATTTCCAATAATATATTTCTAATACTTATAATAAATCGGCTGACTTTCTTAATCACTGAAGCTAAAAACCCTAACCCAAAAAGTTATATCTTAATATTATCATTGCATAGTGAGTGCGATATGCACAGTACATTTTAATTTTTATTAATAACAGTCGTGAATGCAATTTGTATTGTCGTATTTATACTTGAGTTCTATCGAATTACTGGCAAATGACGAGTAGCCTACTTTGACTATGTTCAATATACTACAATTATCATTTTACACCAAGTAGATAATCTGAAGAAGACATATCGCCAAAAGGAACATTAAATTGGAATTTATTTTATTATCTTTAAATATTATGGAAGCTAAAGCTAACAACATTTCATTGATATTTTGATGAACGCCAATTTTTAATTCTTCCGGGCACCTGTATAGTTAGATAGTATAACACGGCTTTCTGTGTGGCTATTGCAATGTTCTAATTTTCTACAATCATCTTCAACATTCGTTATCAACAAAAATCTTCGGTTTAAAATGTTTTCGCACACACTTCAAATTAGTCCACCTTTAATAAAAAATTAATGTGTTTGTATTTTATTACCACAACCACAATAAATTTGGAACAAAAAAACAATTAATTATTTAAAAGAAACAAAAAAACAGGTCATCTACAGGTCTTTCCAGCCAATCACGTTACACGAAGACAAACCGAAATTTATTAAAAAAAAGTATAGATAATACAGAAACGTAAAATAAAATTTCAACTGTATGGTCTCTTTTGCCAGGATGGTAGATATCCTTGTTTAATTTTAGGGTTAAATTACCATGACGAAATGAATTGGGTTGAAAGTAACATGAGAACCAACTGTAACAGAAACGAAAAACTCGTATTCAAAAAAAGTCCAAACTTGAATGTAAAAAAAACACAAAAAGTTTCATTCCAAGAAGGAGGTTTTTTTGTTTTTCCTCTCGCAGGATAGATGTACATAATAAAGTTTTGTGTGGAGTAATATATTTTTAAGGAAATTTCTTTCATTTTACATCTTTCGTTGTTGTTGTTTTTTTATTATTATCATTATGTATAATTTGGATATTATTTTACTTGGACTTTAACAAAATTAAAATAAAATATTAAAGAATGGTTTATTTCGTTCTGGTTACATGGTGTACGAGCTGTTTTTATTCTGTAATGAAATCATAAAAAATAAATTGTACTAGAATATTTTGATGTTGTGCGCTCAAAGAACTCTCTGTATATTAATAATAATAATAAGCGTACCCACCCAGAACACAAACAAACATATATAGTTTATATATGTCTGATGGTTTCATTAATTTTAAGCTGAGTTTATTTTAACTTTATTTTAGGTTGTCGTCATTAAAGTTATTTTAACTTTATATTGAAGAAAAAGCGTAACAGTAATTCGTGCTGCTGATGCTGCGGACGTGAACATCTTGTAAAACAATAATGTTTACAGTATGTTATTTTTTGTAATGTTAAGTCACTAAATCTTTATTTTTTTTACTTTTTTAATACCATATTTTATAACCAATAAAATGTAAATTAAATTAGAAAAATGGTATTTTTTGTCAAAAGGAAATAATATATTTATTTGGACTACAGAAGTAGGATACCATTTAAACAAGATACATGGACGAGGGAAACTATATATACATATTCCCGACAAACAACACATAGGATGAAATTGTAATCACTTGTAGGCTTATCATGATACTGTTAATGACAATTTGGCAACGAAAATACGAAACCTATGTATGTATATCTATGAAATTCTTCTCCTTTATTTGGATTACGTGGTATTTGTTCTAACGGTACAGGATCTTATTATTAAATCATATATCCATATTCCATTTCAACAAAGGAAGCCTTTCTAAAACTGCTGCTGTTCAGAAGAATTTATATGTTTATATCGCAGCTTGGTAAAAAATTCTATCTTGTTAAGCACTGATTCGCTAAGGCGCTAATAAGGCTCGCTATTAGTCATGAGTTCACTCCAGATAGTTTAGATTGTGAACCTGGTATGGTCAAATGAATATCTGCCTTACTGTTTTGATAAGACCAATTGTCATTTGTAGAGAAAAAAAATTTTGCAAATTATTATCGAAGTATATTTCAGTCATTGTATTTTTTATGATTTTTATTATTTGTTAATCGTTCAACATCAACTTAATTAAGTATTACAATAAATGTGCAGTTTGCTGACTGTGATGAACTTTCTATTAAACAGCATGTAAGAGTATTAAAGTATGCATTATGACCAGAATGGCGAAACTAAAGATCTGCATGAGAAAGAAGTCGCGTTGGAAACAGAAATATATATCCGCGATGAAAAATACCAAACCAGAAATTGGTGTGTGCAACGCCAAATTGAAAAATTGTCAAAAATCACTTCGGGAAATTTTAACTGAGTCGGATTTTGATTCAGAGAGGTGTAGCAGACCTCGAAGTGTAGATTGACCTGAATTGGTACTCCAAAGCTCGTGCATCAATTGCGAGCAAATTGGCCGGTGTTTGCCAGAAATTCCAAACATTTTGTCAGAGATATCCGCTCTGAGAAAACGATTTTGGCAGAAATGAAAATTCATTAAAACAAATTTTTGAAGAAATTAGGGAAAATTTAAGGTAACCAATCAAGCAAAGAAGACACTAAGACCAACCAAGCCAATGAACGTAATCCCGGAGCATCACAATCATTTGATGAAATAGCAGCAATAGTCTTAGAGAGTTGATCTATAAAATAAAAGAGGATGAGAGAGTCGATTTGATTGTCGATAAGTTATACCAAAGGTAAACGTTATTTGCATACCTCCATGGAACAACCGACGTAAGCCTGAGCAATCGATTACCTACGAAACTAAAAACGGGGATGTTCCAAATTTTAATAAACAGTTTCAACTTTGCTCTACCAACTCCAAGATTCATTGTATTTCACCAAAACCACCAAATGTGAGCGGCCTTCCATCAGGCTCGAATATCAAGACCCTTCAACAATATTAGGAAATTTACAATTGGAAGATGGCTCACAAATGGGACGAAAAAAACAAACTCCCCGTAGAACATTTCTCGTGTAAGGTTCAGAGAATGGCTTCAGAAAATGGGCTTAGTCTACAGAGATTAGCTGCCAATTTTAGTATACTATTAGAAGTAAGAACTCTAAACTGGCATTGGGAGTACCAGGACGCCTGGTACTAAAGAAAGCGATCATCAAAAGATTTAAGACCAGAAGTCTAACTTTCCAAGATTTTGGCCACGCGATACGAAGATTGTTGCTATCAATAATAAAACCAATGACTGATTCAGAATTAGTCAAAACTTTAACCAGAAATAGAACCAGACCGTAATTCTAAGCATTGCTGAGATGGTCTGCCAATGTGTGACAATGGAGGATACTTGAAGTAAACTCCAGAAATCTACTACTAGACCTCCTCATCATGTTAATGAGGTGGATGTGATCGGAAATAGTGAGAATAACGGTTCCAATAATTTAAACTGTGCTGAGCAGCCTCAAATATCAAACGAGGATACCACGTTATGCTTTAACCACGCCACGACAACTTCAATCGATATTCCCTTAGCCTGGTACATTCTGCAGTAATTAGTGAGCCAAACAGTAAATTTGACTTTTAATTTATCACATAATAATCCATCTCCTAGCAGAAAGGGAGCAATGCTTTGGGCTCCTAGCAGCAAGGGAGCAATGCCTTGAGCGATATTGACCTATCCCTTCTAAATTTTCTTGACGGACACATTATCCGAAAGCCTTCCTCGAAGCATAAAGTAGGTGAAATATAATCAATGCTTGACAGTTCATTCTTTAGCCCTTTCTAACTCGACCAAAAAATTTCTTTTTTATACTGAATTTCAACGAATCCAAATGTGTTACATCCACATGATGTTAACCCATTCCCGGCTTGAATGGGATGCTGTGTATCTCTACTGCTTCACAATAAAAAACCGGAACGTTTAGTTTTCTATCGAGCGAAAGGCGATGAAGTATCTCGATGATAGGTTCATTTCCATCAGGCCTAGTGTCTACCAATGTGGAAAGAACTGGTTCGCATAATAATTATCGGCAGCGTTTCATAGTTTAAAATATTTAAGTGGCTGATTTAATTTTGTTTTCTTTCTAAGGTTGATTGCAGGTGATGCAAAATTATTTGGTTTATTAGTCCTGGTTCGTGTTCGGATCTCTCGGTTTTTGCACTTTCAACGTTTCAAGGTTTTAAGACTTTAAACCAAATACCCTAAGGACTCATTGTTTATAATGTAAAACGTTGAAACGTTGAAAGTGTAAATACCGGAGAGATGCGAACACTAACCAGGACTAATAAACTAATTCCACAACAAATACAAAATCGGTTCTTGAGGTGTACCAGTAAACTACAAGGGAGGCTCAGGATTGGGACTCCAGTAAGTAGGAATATATAAGAGAGAGTTCAGGAAGGCGTAACGGAAGTCCTGGAGACTCTTCTGAGGTAAAATGGAGGAGATCTCCGAAAACAGAAAATTTTCTTCGAGATTCACTTCGCATGGAGCTTTGATGATCTGATTGAATATAGTAATAATCATGAAACCTTTTCTGTGAACACAGAAGATATCGCAACTAGGAAACGGATAATATGGACACAAAAATGTTTTAAGGCATATAAATCGGCTGGTCCTGATCAGACTATACCAGTGGAACTCCAAAATAACTTAGCAATTTCCTATTCTTATTTTGAGGCTATATTCAAAGGGTGTCTAAAACTAGTTTATATACCCAGCAACTGTAAGTAGTGATCTCACAGTATGTGATCTTTATTCTAAAATCGGGGAAAACCTCACGTGTCTTTCCTAAGAAACTAAGACCAATAACTATATCGCCCTTTCTTTTGAAAACCTTGGAAAGACCAAAAATAAGACCAAGTATGGAACTGGTGGTTTGGCGTCTATTAGAGGGAGAGGGACTAAAGTTGAATAAATTAATGTACGAGCTCCGTAATATTCCAGTAGGGTGCGCATCACGTGAGCTGTTCTGGTCATATATTAGGCAGCTGCGTGATGGGTTCAATTGTGTAAGGGTAACCTAGTCAAAATTCTCATAAGTACTTGTTGCCTCTTCGTAGCAACCACTGGTAAATGAGGCCGTTTGGTAGATTTTGGCCATTTAACAATGGCTAAAGTACGGCGCTTAAGGTGAAATCCTTGATAAAAAACCCTGATCTAACGTGGATCAGCAAATTCCGATGGATAAATGGCTGATAGGTTAATCAGTTTTAAGTATGCGGACTCTGGATGTAAAGCTGGGAGCTGACCTCCAAGCAACTTTCCATTCCAAGCAACCCGTAAGAGTAAAATCAAAACGGAAGACGGGGTAGCGGAAGGAATAGATCATTGTTACTATTTTTTTATCAGAAGTAAATACTTTAGTAAACATCTCGGAAGGAGAGCAATGAGCCCAGATAGCTGTATTGCGTACGGGCCGGCAGTATTATCAGGTTCATTAAGAACCTAAATATTGACTAGATCGATAATTAAGCACGGTTCAAGCACAAAAAATCTTTGAGGTCGTAGTGCATGGTGACTAAACGCCCAAATGACTCTTCAGCAATAATAATAATAAGATCCAGTAAGTAGGCACTGCCTTAGTAAGCGTACATTAAGGTTGAATTTGTGGATAGTGCTCTGCACGCCTTGATGGGTACGATTTAAATTCGATTCACTTGAAAGATTTATATTTTGTAGCATTCCTCGAAATATAGAAGTCGCCGTTGGAAGCTGCTGGATTCAACCATTAAGAGGTGAGGGATTAGGGGGACTCCAAAGGTAGAGAGAGGTCTTGTTCTTTCATCTCTGAAACGTAGTGGTTAATGGGTTACTAATTAAGCTGGTGAGAGAGAGGGTATAGAATTGATTGCCTTTGCAGATGAAGTGGCAAATGCTGTTCCCGGAAAATATAAAATTCTGAAATGAACTGGAAATTGCGGAACTGGAATTAACCCATCCACGACAAAGTTGTTTCTCCTACCTTAAACACCCAGAAATCACAGTTGAAAGCACAGACCAATATTTGACAGAGAGTAAAAATACCTTCTATAGCTTTGTACGACTGCAGGAACGCAATATAGATGAGATCTAAAAACTGGACCAAATAACTTGTAAAAATAATATAGAAATAGTGCAACGAAGACTAAGTGCTGGTGAGCGGGGCGTTGAGGTCAGCACCTACAAGCGCTTTAGAGGCTATGTTTCACCTCCTTCCGGTCAACATTTTTGGCTGTGCAACTTTCAGCCGTTTCTCAGTAGAAGTATCTTAATACATAACACACGACTATATTTAGTTTATAGGACATTTCGTGGTAAATATTTCTTACGGCGGCAAACAAAATCGCTACGAATTCATATTGCGCCAAGATTAAGGCAACCTCTATATTCAGCGTTAAATATTTAAGGATTTTTTTGGTTGGTTTTTCTGATGGTCATCAAGATAAAAAATCACCTGCAACCGGCATCCAGCAATGCGGAAAAATACGAATTCAATATTTACCAACAGACCATCTTAAGGACTGTAGTAAGTCAATTTCCATCGTTTGAAAAGACTGGATCGGATAATAGCACAGTTTCTGGTCCTTCACCAGTCTTGTAAATAACACTATTGGCTATGGCCTTCTAAGCCAATTGGATCAATCTCGGTAAATTAGTCCCATCGACATAAACGACGCCTTCTGGTAGATTTCTCCAGATCACAAGTCGAGGAATAAGAAAGCTTTGGATTGTGTAATGTAGCCCAAGCGATGTGTCGACCATTTCATAAGGTTATCCCTCACCACTTGCTTGACCAACTTTTTTGTATACGTTAATGAGTTTCTCGTGGTTTCGGCCACGGCTTAGGGCATAATACTATTTGAAATGGCGAAATTAATGCAAGAAGCAAAACTCACTATACTGTAAATATAGAGAAAAGCGACTTCTGGTTTAAAGAAACTAGGTACCACGGTTATGTGATTGGTAATGGATGCTTCGAGGTAGATCCGTTCAAGGTGCGGGCAGTAGCCGAATACCTTGCACATGTTTCGAATGAACAAGTAAGGTGATTCCTGTGAATGACCGGCTACCGCAATTTTAGTCAATCCTGATTTTAAATGGCAATTTTGTATCAAATAGGACGAAAGTATCACTGAAGTCGGTAGCGTTGCTTTTCTAGAGGAACGATAAAGATCAATATACCATTGCTTATATCCAGCGAAATTGAATAAGTCACTGTTGAAATATATTATTAAATTAAATGAGGCAATACTGTTAAATTATGTTAAATGAGGCAATACTAAAAACGAAAACGTTCTTCCCTTGCTTGTTAGTTCTATTGTCAAACTATAAAGACGTAAATAAATTAACTAAAAACAAATTCGCTTTTCTTTATGTAGTTTTTTACTTGTGCATCTCTGAATATTGTTTAGTAAATAGTTGTCCAGCTCTGATTGATAAATTTCAAAAGTCACAATGGAATTATACCATACGTCTTTGATTGGAGCGGATACTATTTGCGTTATGAAAATGTACATATGTTCAGGCTGAATAATTGATGAGCCAGGTTGAGGAGACAATGACTGACATTGGCTTGACCATCGTGGATGACAAATAATAACACCTGGCAGCCACATGATGGAATTATTTAATATATCCAAGTGCTTATTATTCAAACCAATTTCAAATCAGATATATGTTAGTGAGTTGTCAGCAGCGCGATCCTTGGACAATAATAATTTGCAACCCAAATCTTTAGTTGAACTAAGCTCAAGCTTAAAGCGTATATAATTTACAATCGAAACTTGAGGGACAGATGGATCAACTCGGCTAACATACAGATATCAGTTAACCTTTAAAACTGCCGGTTTGATCGAGTCAACAGTCACACCCGCACAATTGACACCAAGGATTGCTAAAGATGAACTAATTAAGCTAGAGTTAGATTCAGTCGCGTTTGCGTTAAGTCATCTACGGATTTGACACTTACAATTTTAAAAAATCTCGGCCCGGTCAGCAATAAAATTGATTTTAAATCATCTAAATCGCACAAAACTAGCTCTGAGCAAAGTAAAAAATGTTGAATTAAAATTAATGTGGATCCAAATTAATTTAAAATTTCTTCATATTCTATTTCTTCATATGAAATGATTAGAATTATTTACAAATAACTGAAAAATATTACGTTTACGATTACTTTTAAATCATTACAAAGGGTGATTATATTTCCGCTACCCTTCGTAATTTGGAAGCATTTAAAGCAATATCGGTTGCTGGAAAAAATTTCGAAATAATATCATAATTCTTCAACCATATAAAGACAAAACATTAATAACAACGGATTAAAGGTCACATTTTTTGTCAAATGCAATAAAAACCATAACTTAAAGACAAGTGAAACATAATAAATGGATCGATTAAATAAAGAAATTGCTTTCTTGAACTCTTTTCATTTTTATTTTGTCTCTAACCGAACAAAACCAAAATCTATAAGAGGGACATTTTTAAAATAAATTATTATTGTTTAGATTAAATAGATTTTCATTTTATTTTTATGATTAGTCATTTCTAATGATGATAATGAAAAACGATTCTTTGTTTCCAAAGCGGATTATTTATATCAACTTAATTTAGAAAATAATAAGAATTTTTGTAGTGTGTGTAGTTCTAGTCTGTGGAATACTATATGCGAATTCTATGTTATCAGTAATTATCTAATAACTGGATTAGGCCTTAAACAAAATTTGTTTAATTAATGATATACAGAATCATTTAGTATTTACTAACCTAACAGTTTTAATTAAATCGTGTCAACATAATGTCCATTCATATTTTTTTTTTTATTAAACTAAAAATTATCCAAAACCAACCCTATTATCCAAAAATTAACCAAAACTTTTAATACCCTTAATGCATAGGTATTTTGGTTACATATAATATTATAAAAAGATATTTATTCTCTACGCCAACAATCCGCCAAACTAACTCCTTTAATAATTTATTCAACTAAATCCCATTTATAATTTTATTATAAACCATATATTCATATCGTATGGTGTATGCTGGCTGACCAGAATTATATATTATTGAATTACACAGAAATGGAGCATAACCCTAAAAAAAAAAAAAAAAAAATGAACAATGTTCATCTATGTTATCGATGTTGTTGGATCCTAATATCATCTAATTAAAAATTTTGCTTTTCACCAACAAACAACAACAGCAACTATAAATATATACCAATAACCAAAGAATATTTGAAATTTTAATGAAATCACATCATCGTCTACGTACAACGTTGACGGCTCTTCCCTGTAGGTATATGTGAAATTTAATGCATTTGCAGAAACGACAAACTCAGCTATTGAATTATTTTCGGGGTTATACCGCCACCACCACCCCCACCATATATACCTACGAGTATGTAAATAAAAATTTAACGGTTGTAATTTTTGGACATCCCAACTCGTTAGATGTAGTAAATAGATGTATTTTTAATTAATTTTTAGAACTAGAAATTCTAGAATATTTGATATGTAATTCTAACTACTAAAAATGTAAAATTTAAATTGCATGCTATCTAAATTACAAATTTTACACAAAATTGAAAATTGTCTGTGTAACTGAGAAATTTAATTTGATATAACGATTGTTTTAATTTTATTTGTATCAGGTACATTCTTATAAAATACAAAATTTATAAACAGGCATGTTAAAATTGATTGGTAATTCAAAATTAAATGGGTATAGTAGATACGCAACACGCATACTATTTCAAATGACATTTGTTACATGAATTCTTCCACCATATGGATAAACATGAACAGCTACTATTTTATTCTTAGAAAATATCAGGTATGGGTATGTAGTCTTGGATACCGCGAAATATTAACTGAGAACAAAATTCATTCATTGTGAGATTGTTTTAAATAAGGGACGTTTAATATCGAATGTGAAAATTAAAAATTTTATAAAATTTATATGGGGCTTGCTAATTGAATACAGAAGATACAGTATATATAGCAAATGGTAAAAATAAATTTGTGGTCTATTGCCTAACAGTTAATTGAAAATACATTTTGTTTCCCAAGCGGGTTCCAGTCCAATAACTTTTTCGACTAATCCACCGAAACTCTCGCGTTCTTTTTTTTTCGCAGGCAATTCAGTATTTTTCAGACAATTGTTCATAATTACCTGAAACTTGGTCGTGGTATTCTGGAAACGCGTACTGGATGCGTTTTTCAATAAGAGGCAGTCTAATTATTATATTCCTAATTATCGTACCAATCAATACATTCGGAAAAAAGCTATAAAACCTCAACTAAGCTTACATTAGTTCGGCCTTTAAAACTCACGAATTATTCAACAAAGATAAAGTGCAAGACTGGGTAAACAGCCTGCAAATAGGCCATGGACATTTTGAAAGGTCAATACGTGATCTTAAAATTAGAAAAAGATAAAACTTAACTATGATTAATTACCTTAAGTTGCGTTCTACATAATTATCGGTTTCATGGTGCTAGCAAACCCATACGACATGTTGTAACAAAAGTTAAAATACTTCAAATTTTTGAGGTCCAGCTTGATTAGTAAAAATGTATTCTTATTAGTTAAACCAGATCTACATATTGTTGGTATTCTAAAAATCCTAAACGAAATGTCACTGTTGAATGTTGAAAAATACTTTGATATGGATGTACGCGAAAGTCGATATCATTATATTTAATTCCAAATACTTGGTAGCCAAAAAAATATTATAAAATATCGTTAATTATAATCAGGTTAATTAATTTAACGATAATAAAGCGTAAGATCTAAGATAAGTATTTTGATATATGTATATATATGTGCATAATTCAATTCATAAACTTAATATAATTTTCTTTTCTTTTCAGAAAATATATTCGCGAGTTGGATGGTGTCAATATAAATTTGATAAGGTTGTGACTCAACATTCCGCCTCCCTTGAGCATATAAGTTCAATTGTCGATTGGTAATCTCGCTAATTTTGTTATTGGACGCTTGTATACTCCGTTTGGCGTAATTACCTCAACTACTCGTGTGTTGCCGTCAGCGCCTGGAAATATTTTTTTGAATTCGGCCTAACAGCCATTTCGATGGTGGTGTTCTTTCATCAGTTAAAAGTACAATGTCGTTGATCTTAACTTCGGTGTTCGATCTGTACCACTTTGCTCTCCTCTGGAGTGTGATGAGATATTCTTTATGCTAGCGATCCCAAAAATGTTGGCATATTTGCTGCATAAATCTCCATCGGAGCCCATGTGAAAGTTTGCTTGTTGTAACATCAACTTCTGGTATACAGTTGGTTGCCTGTCCGATAAGAAAATGTGCAGGAGTCAAAACATTTAGCTCCTCATTACTAGCATTGCTCAGTGGCCTTGAATTTAGCATTGACTCAATCTGGGTCAGCACAGTGTAAAATTCGTCGTAGGTAAGTATTTGTTTTCTGATGATTCGTCTTAAATGAAATCCGCCAAAATGTGGTGCATTGGGCGGATTGAAATGCCAATTGATTCTGTATTTTGTTAGAAAACTAGCTATATTTCCAGAAGCATTATTTAATAGTTGGAAAACTTCTTGTAGTTCACGGTTAGCGCCAACAAAATTAGAGCCATTGTCACTGTAAATGTCACTTGGTAATCCACGACGCGAGATGAACCTTCTTAACGCCGCCAAAAATGCTTCCGTCGTGAGATCGTTCACTAACTCGATATGCACTGCCTTTACGCTGCTGCAGATGAATAATGCAATGTATGCCTTCTGTGGTCTTTGTCCTCTGCCTCGTTTATGATAGATGAAAATATGCCCTGCATAATCGACCCCGACTTTCATAAAAGGTCTCACATATTGTGTTCTACAATCGGGTAATTCAGCCATTATTTGATTTTGAACACGGTGTTCATATCTGGAGTATATAACGCATTTTCGAATTATTTCTCTTACCACTGTTTTTGCCCGAATTATCCAAAATCTTTGTTTGAGGGTGTTATTTAAAAGCGACAGCCCAGCATGCCCTTGCTTAATGTGTACCTCTCTGATTAGTAGCTTTACCAAGTTAGCGTTGTTCGGTAAAATTATGGGATGTTTTGTTTCAAATGATGCTATTGAATTTTCAATTCGCCCTCCAACTCTCAATAAGCCATCGTCATCAATGAATGGAGCTAACGTGAGAAGTTTGCTCTTACGTCAGACTTCTTTCTTCTGCTTTAGTGACTGAATTTCATCTGTAAAAAACTTGAATTGAATGTATTTAATGATGAATCTTTCACTATAACTTAGCTCTTCTCTTGTTAAAGGTCCGGAACCTTTTCTAGATCGCCTACAATTGTTTGTAAATCTGCGAATCCAACCAACTACAGTTATGATTCGATGCTAACTGGAGTATGCTTCTATTATAGCTTCTAGGAAATCTCCGGAACATGTTTGTATAGAGAATGCATAAATATTTGGTGGCCTCTCTTCATCTTTTGTGCCATAGTTAATTTTCTGTAATGGCCAACTGGATTCGTTTTCAATCAGCCAATCTGGCCCGTACTACCATAGTTTGTGTTCTCCTAATTCTTTAGCGGACATCCCTCGAGAGGTGCAGTCAGCTGGATTTTATCTTGTAGGAACGTTGCGTCAATTGTTACGACTGATCGATTGGATAATTTGGGAAGTTCTGTTCCCTACAAAAGTTGTCCATCTTCTTGGATGCGATGAGAGCCAGTTTAAGACTATCTTGGAGTCGGTCCAAGCTGTAATTGAATCGATTGCCACAGTGGTGGATAATTTTATCAAATCTACCAGCTTTACCAGTAGCGCACAGGCACATAATTCTAGTCGCGGAATTGATACTTGTTTGATCGGTGATACTTTTGTTTTTGCGGCTATCAATCTTGATGTGCAACTTCCGTCCTTGTACAAAACCCACAAATAAGCCGCTGCAGCATAAGCTAGTTCGCTAGTATCACAAAACCCATGGAGAGTAATGACGCTCACATCTTTATTTTCAAACAACCGCCTAGGAATAACTATTTTTGCAGCCTCGTTCATATCGTCCCGAATCTTTCTTCGGCATCGCTAGGTAATGGCTCGTCCCAGTTTAGTTTGACTAGCCATAATGATTGCAAAAGGATTTTAAATCGTATTGTGCTTGGGACCAACCATCCTGGAGGATCAAAAATTGTTCCCGTTATAAAATAGTCCACGTACATATCACGATGAAGGGCAATCGTTGCTTCGGCAAACCTGTGTTTATTTAGTTTTGACAATTCTTCAATAACCCTCGTAGCCAGAAATGGTGCAGCTGATGTTCCGTATGTGATTGTTTTTAACTGAAAATATTGAATAGAATTATAAGGATGATCTCGCCATATGATACACTGGTATTTCTGATCTCGTTCATCTACTAAAATCTGCCGATACATTTTTTCTATATCTGCACTCATTACATATGTGTGCTCTCTGTATCGTAAAAGTATTTCATATATGCTAGATTGTACTGTTGGACCTACTAAGAGGGCATCATTGAGTGATATATCATTGTTTGTTTTTGCGGAAGCATCGAATACTACACGCAGCTTTGTTGTAGTACTTTGTGCCTTGAATATTCCATGATGCGGTAGAAACACGCTGTTGTCTCTAATTGCTCTTTTCTTGCTGATTTCTGTCATGTGTCCAAGAGTAATGTACTCCGTTATGAACTCTCTATACATTTGGGTAAACTCCTCATCTCTCGCGAACCTTTTTTCTAGTGTCGTTAATCTCTTTATTGCCATATTTAACGAATTTCTAAAGATGGGGCGCTGCTCCTTAAACAGTAGTCTTACAATGAATCTTCCATTTGTAGCTCGAGTAGTATATGCGACGAAGTGTGTTTCACAACCTGCTTATAGTGGCGTCAGCTTAGATTCCAAATCAATACCTTCCTCTAACTCCCAGAATGCTCTCAAACACTTATCTAGATTAACTAGCTGCGAGTGATCTAATACGGTAGTTGGTAGTGCCGTTGAGTTGACTTGATTTTTACTTTGTTTTCCGACCACTATCCAACCCAATAAGGAATTTTATGCTGTAATTTTCCCTTGCTCATTTCTAATTTTTTCTGTGCTTAATATGTCAAATACACTGTCAGCTCCCAATAAAATATCCATAGACCTTGATGAGTTCCTATCTGGATCAGCCAATTGTAAATTCGCCAACAGTTTAAGATCGGATGAATTTGCAATAATAGTAAAGTTGCAGTAACCTTCCGAAGTATGTAAGCTTCTAGTTCCATTTCAGTGATATCGCTTAAGTCGGAAAATTGTATCGAAGTAATTCCTCTTGTTGAATCTACCTTACATTGCCCAATGCCGGAAACTACGATTCTTCCGTTTCGTCTTGGTAAACCGAGGCGCTGTACACACGCTTCGGAAATGAATGATAACTGCGAACCAGTATCTAATAGTACTCTGCACGAAACTCGTTTTCCAAAACCATCCCTTAATCGACCAATAGCAGTTGGTAGTGCTGATTGTATTGGAACAATGGATGCTTGCCCGCAATGAATATGCGCCTCTTTCTCTTCATCCTGTGTGGGTACATTTGCAACAATTGAGGTTGTTTGTGAGTCTGTTTGCCTATGTAGTAGCGTATGATGCCTTTTTCAACATACGTGACAACTCTTCTTGGATTTGCACTGATAAACCGAATGCGAATCTGAAAAGCAATTAAAACAGCGTCTCGTATGTTTAATGTAAGCTCTACGCTGTTCGGTTGTTTGTTCTAAAAATTGACTACATTGATACAGCAGATGCTCCGATGATTTACACAAATCGCATGTTATAGTGTTAAGTGTGTATGAAGATATAGCTGTCTTGATACGACTATTGGATGCTGATGATTTCCCACTTGACCTTAGTGACTCTAATGCATCTGACCTGTTGTTTAAGAATTCTAAGAATTCTTCAAATGTGCTGAAATCTTGGTTAGTTGTTTGTTGCGACCATAAATTTCTTCTCTCATCATCGACTTTATTGAGCAGGATGAAGATGAGCCAAGGGTCACGTAATTCAGCTTTCGAACCAAGCGCCCGGAGACCTCTGATTACTTCGTCTGACTTATTTAGTAATCCCCTAATATCGGCAGCAAGATTAGACCCGATATTTGGTTGTTCTAGAAAAGTTCTTATAAATGCGTTGATTGTGTGTTTTTTCTTGTCGTATCTGTCACGTAACTTCTTGAATGCTTCGTTATAATTGGTTTCAGTAATTTCAAAATGTTTTTATTTGGGACGCTGCTTCCCCTTTCAATAAACCTTTAAGGTATTGAAATTTCTACGATGCGGTTAGCGCAGTGTTTTCATGGATAGTGGACGTATACAAATCATAAAACGACTGCCACTCCATAAAATCCCCACTAAATGAAGCTATATTGATTTGCTCAATTTTGTAATGGCCCCATAATAAATATCCTCGAAAAGTATAATCTCGGAGGGCTCATCTGCGTTAATTAAAAAAATGTCTCTCTCTTTATCACTAAAATTCTTGATTAATTCATTTGCTCGATTTGGCCGTATTTGCACTTCCGCGATATCAACTCCCGGTTTGATTGCTTCTACAACTGTTCGCATTCTGTTCATTTGTTCATTTAGCGTTTTACGCTGCTTCTTCTGACCGGCTAGTTTTCGCTCAAGCTTTTCGTCTAACGGCATTGTATGTATTTCACTTCCCAATTCAATAAATTGGTTTTCACGATTTATAAACTATTTACTGTGCGATTAAAATTTGCGAAATACTAACGAATTTTTTTTTCTTTCACTCTTTAAGTTAACTGATTTTCTTTAACGGTAAAATTAGAGTTCTACTTATCTGGGTGGTGTGGTCTATTGGTTACCACGTTGTTGATTACCAATTCTGTTGAAATCCAAGCTGCTTGGTTTGTGGTTTCCTTTTTCTTTTTATGGTTGAATCTTCAATTGTATTAAATCCTGATCCGGCTCGAAGGACCAAAAATGTTGGAGCAAGGTCGTCCCAATGATTACACGATGTTGCAGTAAAATGACCATGCGTTGCTTCCAATGACGAATAGGTATTTTGTCGATCTTATTTTGACTATAATCTATGGTTTTGCACAATGATTTATTGCAAATTATTAAAATAGATTTTTATGAAAATAAAATTTTGAAAACAACTTTAATTTTTTTTGTTTGTGTTCTTTATTGATCACTTGTTAATTTTTTAATAAATAATTTTTGTTTTTACAAATTTCAATTGGTTTTTTTTTTGGAGGAAATAAGTGAAAAACTCGAAAGAACCTGTTTTCATAAATTTGTTGTAATAATATAATTCAGTTCAGTCGTTTTTTCGACCTTTCAGCTTTTTTCGCAGTGATATTATAATCCTTTTTCATCTACTAAAATTTATATAATAACAAACAATAAAAATGTCAAATTAGAATTCTGCCTGAGGTATGTATAAATCCAATTAAATTCCAATAAGTTTTTATATAATTTAATGTAATTACAGGGTAATTAATTTAACGATAATAAAGCGTAAGATCTAAGATAAGTATTTTGATATACTCGTATGTATATATACATATATAGGTGCATAATTCAATTCATAAACTTAATACAATTTTCTTTTCTTTTCAGAAATTTGATAAGGTTGTGACTCAACAGCCTATTAAGGTAATTTAAGAAAATTTTACTGAGCGGAAAAATCCAGTTGGGAATATCAAATTACTTTTCAAGTAAAGCTGATATTAAAAAACTATATTAACTGATAAAAATAGGTCTTTCAAAATATTTTTTAAAAATGGCTAATTATAGACAAAATTAATTTTAGATTCTTAAAACTTTTTTATTTTAAAAAAATCTAATTTTTTACAAAAATTGCAAAAGTTTTGGTTTTTTGAACCATTATCAAGGCACAAAACGTAAAATAAAATTCCCTATACAAAGCTTCCCGTCACAACAAAAGTTTCAAACTTGACTTGAACAGTGATAAAAAATAATTTCTTTACAAAAAATAAAATTTTTTATTTTTATTATTGATCAAAATTACGTTCTGTGGGCTACCGATAGAATTCGATATGTTATTTGATTTATTCGGAAATTTTTTGTTTTCACACTCGAAACAGGCGAGGGCTCGGGTCACCCTCCAAGTTCAGTGCCTCTTTTAACATTGATAAACTCAAAACAGTATTAAGCAAAACCATTTCTGAACAAAGCCACCAAAATTTTCACTAGTCCAATAGCTTCAATTTTAGTGAAAGTGACGAAACGATAGAACCCAAATATCTAACCGATCTCAATGAATTGGATAAAATACCTGACGTGGTGGAAAGCCTGCATGAATTCGGAAAAGTCACAGGTAATCCAGGAGAATTTGGATCCTGGAACAGAAGCGTAGATTACATTCTGAAAATTTACCAACATCAAAAAGGAATACCGAATTATGGCATTCTCAGTGCTATACGATATAAAATAATAGGTAATGCGGATATGGCCCTCGCGGATATGGCGGATATGGCGGATATGAAGTCTTAAAACACTTCTCTCAGCTGGGAAAGAATCTCAAAATGTTTAACTCCATTTCTCGATTTTACCAAGAGGTTTACTACCATTTCTCACTTATGTTAAATAAATTATCATCAATGCTCATGAGCCAGAAATCTATGAATGTGATGAACCAATCATACAGAGATAAGGCACTCGACACCTTTGTGAGAATTCTCAGAGGAGACTTACAGAAATGATTGAGTATGAGGGGATCAATAGATTTACCAGAAGCCCTCTACCTGTGCCTAAAACTTGAGAATGTACAATACCATGCTCAGCACAGACTTTGAAATATGAATTTCCAAAGGTGTTGATTTTCTCAACCTCTTTCACTTCCTCCAAGGAGAACCATACCAATACGACTGCAGCATTTTTCTAACTAACCTTCAATGTTACATAATCCTCAAGCATCCCAAAATTATCCAAAACCTTTCCAAAATAACTACTAACATCCTCTAACTTCGAGACCAATTCCGCAACATTATAATAAACAATCACCTAGAATTCCCAAAAAGAAATTATTTTCCTAATCCACAAGCAATAAAAGTAGATCACTCTATATTCTCTTGACAAATCAACTATCAAAGCAGACCAACGAAGAATATGTGTATACCAGTTCTCCAGAAGACCCGAATTTACCAGACGAAACTGAAGATGACTTACATGATAATGACCAAATGAACATCGAAATATTAGAAGATCTTCATTTTTTTGATTAAGGCGCTCTTCGCTTCCATATTTAGAACATGTGACGAAGAGCGACGAAATTTTTAAATTCTTCAACGAAGCTGGGTCAAACTTATATTACGTTCAACCTCAATATGTCAGGAATTTGATTACAAATGAGAAACCATTTGTACCAAATTCATCTTCGGTCCCGAAAGAAAATTAAAATTCTTTATACTATCAAATGACCGTAGCGTAGAAATGACCGTAGCGTAGAAAAAAAGACAAAACATTGAAAAAACAATCAGTAAGTACCCAAACCTGTTCTATGATCCAGAAGAAAGACTAACGTACACAACAACGGTGAAAGAGGAAATCAGCAAGTAAAATGCAGATGTGGTCCATGTATATAAAAGAATAAGTTGAAAACGGATATAACAGTTACTTAAAGATGGCATTTTTAGACCATCTAATTTCCCGCACAACTCCCCAGTATGGATTGTTCCAAAAAAAAAACTGACTCATCCACGCATCCGACGCAAACAAGGGCTTAAGAACGCCCCATCAATTTTCCAATGCACACTTGATGACATCCTTCGATGACATATAGGGAAACGCTGCTACGTTCCTATTGATGATATAATCATCTTTGACAAATCAGAAAAGGAACACTTCGAAAACATGGAAATCATATTTAAAACTTTAGAAAAAGCTAATATGAAGATCCAACTCAATAAGTCCGAATTTCTACAAAGTCAGTTCAAATTTCTTGGGTTCATAGTCTCTAAAGTTGGCATAAAAACCAACAAAAAGAAAATGGAACCTATAAACAATTTCCCTATAACAAAAACTGTAAAATAACTTAGATCATTCCTCGGAATGTCTGGATTTTACAGACGTTTCATTAAAGGTTACGTAAAATTGGCAAAGCCCCTGACTATGCTTTTTAAAGCGGAAGACGGACATGTGTCCAAAACCTGTCAATCTCGAACAAACGGAGATAAGCGCATTTAACAAAATAAAAAATTCTGTAGTATCTAATGAAATCCTGTTAAAATTTCCCGACTTTAAAAAAAAAAAATTAACCAACAGCAGACGCCTTTAACTTCGCACTCGGTGCAGTCCTGTCACAAGCAGAAAAACTAATTACATTACCCTCGTGATCGCTCGATAAGAGAGAAGAAAATTACGCAGCCAACGAAAAAGAAATGCTGGCTATAATCTGGGCTCTGACTTCATTGAGAAATTTCCTGTACGGATAAAGCAAAGTTTATATATTTAATGATCACCAACCAGTAACTTACGCCCTGAGCAATAAGAACAATAATTCACAAATGAAAAGATAGAAAGCCATCACAGAAGAATTAAATTACGAATTGAGTAGTAGCTGACGCTTTATCCAAAACACCGACCATTACCAAAATAAATGCCATGTCGATTCCAACAATCGAAACCTCGATTAATGTGTTTCGAAATCAACTCCTCCAACCTATACAGGTGACTAAACCTCCTAGTTAATCATTTTCAAAATTACGTCAGACATACTATATTATCACACAACGCTATTTTACTAATACTGACATAAATTTCTTCAAAAGATATCTTAATTCAAACTTAATTAATGGGCTCAAAACCACTAAAATTCTAATGGGAAGAATTCAGGGAATCTATCATTTACACTTTAGAAATTGACACAAAAAATGTTACAAGATATCTCAAATGAAACTCAACAAGAAGAGAAAATATTATCCATCCATAGACGTGCTCATCGCAATGTTCAGTAGAATAAAAATCATATGATTGAAAATGACTATTTTCCCAGAATGAAAAGGAAGATTAATGAGTGTGAAGTTTATGCTAAAAAAAATAACAAAAAATTACACTGTTAAATTAGCTATTTTCCAATTGGAATTTAAATTATATGAAAATTTAAATTTTTTGTAATTTTGGATTTTTCGTACCACCAAAAAGATTCTTTGCATCAGAAAACAGGTTCTTTTCATCCTTTTCAGATAGCTGGACCATCTGTTTATATCGTTAACCAAAAGCATCCAATTGTGATAAAAATTACTATATTTCAGATAATTTAAAAGTTGACTGAATTTTGATGTTTTAAATAATTATTTAGCGCCGATCCTGGATGTGAACCGAAGGCCCCGCACATTTCTTAGAATAGCTAAGCCATATAGCGGTCAATGTCACCAAGCCGATCCAATTATGATAAACTATAATATATTTCACAGTTTTTGGAATTTTTAATAATTTTCCATTATTTTAAAAGTTTTATATCGCCGACCGCAGAGATGTCCACAAGGTCTGGCCTATATTTTTGGATAACTTGAACATACGCCAGTTTACGTGGTCAACCTTATCCAATTGTGATGAACTATACTATACTTCACAGAATTTCGAATTTTTAATATTTTTATTGGTTTTATAAATTGTTGTGTCTTCGATCGCAGAGATGTCCACAAGGTCTGGCTTATATTTTTGGATAACTTGACCATATGCCAGTCTACGTGGTCAATCTTATCCAATTGTGATGAACTACAATATACTTCACAAAATTTAGAATTTTTAATAATTTTATTGGTTTTTTCAAATTGTTATATCTCCGATCACAGAGATGTGCACGAGGTTTTGCCTATATTTTTTAATAACTTGGCTATACGCCAGTCTACGTAGTAAATTTTAATCAATTCTGATGAACTATACTATACTTCACAGAATTTCGAATTTTTAATATTTTTATTGATTTTATAAATTGTTGTATCTCCGATCGCAGAGATGTCTACAAGGTCTGACCTATATTTTTTGATAACTTGGCTATATGCCAGTCTACGTGGTCAATCTTATCCAATTGTGATGAACTATACTATTCTTTACAGAATTTAGAATTTTTTTATAATTTTATTTGTTTTATTAATTATTGTAACTCCGATCGCAGAGATGTCCACAAGGTCTGGCCTATATTTTTAGATAACTTGGCCATATGCCAGTTTACGTGGTCAACCTTATTCAATTGTGATGAACTATACTTTACTTAACAGAATTTAGAATTTTTAATATTTTTATTTGTTTTATAAATTATTGTAGCTCTGATCGCAGAGATGTCCACAAGGTCTGGCCTATATTTTTAGATAACTTGGCCATATGCCAGTCTACGTGGACAATCTTATCCAATTGTGATGAACTATAGTATACTTCACAGAATTTAGAATTTTTAATAATTTTAGTTGTTTTAAAAATTGTGTCTCCGATCACAGTGATGTCCACAAGGTCTTGCCATTATTTTTGGATAACTTAACCATATGAAAGTCTACATGGTCAATCTTATCCAATTGTGATATACTATACTACTGTACACAGAATTTAGAATTTTTTAAAATTTTATTAAATTATTAAAAATTCTAAATTCTCGGAAGTATAGTATAGTTCATCTTAATTGAATAAGATTGACCACGTAGACTGGCATATGGCCATGTTATCCGAAAATATAGGCCAGACCTTGTGGACATCTCTGTGATCGGAGATACAAAAATTTATAAAACTAATAAAATTATTAAAAATTCGAAATTCTGTGAAGTATAATATAGTTCATCACAATTGAATAAGATTGACCACGTAGACTGGCATATGGCCAAGTTATCCAAAAATATAGGCCAGACCTTGTGGACATCTCTGTGATCAGAGATACAAAAATTTATACAACTAATAAAATTATTAAAAATTCTAAATTCTGTGAAGTATAGTATAGTTCATCACAATTGAATAAGATTGACCACGTAGACTGGCATATGGTCAAGTTATCCAAAAATATAGGCAAGACCTTGTGGACATCTCTGTGATCGGAGATACAACAATTTATAAAACTAATAAAATTATTAAAAATTCTAAATTCTGTGAAGTATAGTATAGTTCATCACAATTGAATAAGATTGACCACGTAGACTGGCATATGGTCAAGTTATCCAAAAATATAGGCAAGACCTTGTGGACATCTCTGTGATCGGAGATACAACCATTTATAAAACTAATAAAATTATTAAAAATTCTAAATTCTGTGAAGTATAGTATAGTTCATCACAATTAAATAAGATTAACCACGTAGGCTGGCATATGGTCAAGTTATCCAAAAATATAGGCCAGACCTTGTGGACATCTCTGTGATCGGAGATACAACAATTTATATAACTAATAAAATTATTAAAAATTCGAAATTCTGTGAAGTATAGTATAGTTCATCACAATTGAATAAGATTGACCACGTAGACTGGCATATGGTCAAGCTATCCAAAAATATAGGCCAGACCTTGTGGACATCTCTGTGATCAGAGATACAAAAATGTATACAACTAATAAAATTATTAAAAATTCTAAATTCTGTGAAGTATAGTATAGTTCATCACAATTGAATAAGATTGACCACGTAGACTGGCATATGGTCAAGTTATCCAAAAATATAGGCCAGACCTTGTGGATATCTCTGTGATCAGAGATACAAAAATTTATACAACTAATAAAATTATTAAAAATTCTAAATTCTGTGAAGTATAGTATAGTTCATCACAATTGAATAAGATTGACCACGTAGACTGGCATATGGTCAAGTTATCCAAAAATATAGGCAAGACCTTGTGGACATCTCTGTGATCGGAGATACAACAATTTATAAAACTAATAAAATTATTAAAAATTCTAAATTCTGTGAAGTATAGTATAGTTCATCACAATTGAATAATATTGACCACGTAGACTGGCATATGGTCAAGTTATCCAAAAATATAGGCAAGACCTTGTGGACATCTCTGTGATCGGAGATACAACCATTTATAAAACTAATAAAATTATTAAAAATTCTAAATTCTGTGAAGTATAGTATAGTTCATCACAATTAAATAAGATTAACTACGTAGACTGGCATATGGTCAAGTTATCCAAAAATATAGGCAAGACCTTGTGGACATCTCTGTGATCGGAGATACAACAATTTATAAAACTAATAAAATTATTAAAAATTCTAAATTCTGTGAAGTATAGTATAGTTTATCACAATTAAATAAGATTAACCACTTAGACTGGGATATGGTCAAGTTATCCAAAAATATAGGCCAGACCTTGTGGACATCTCTGTGATCACAGATACAAAAATTTATACAACTAATAAAATTATTAAAAATTCTAAATTCTGTGAAGTATAGTATAGTTCATCACAATTGAATAAGATTGACCACGTAGACTGGCATATGGTCAAGTTATCCAAAAATATAGGCAAGACCTTGTGGACATTTCTGTGATCGGAGATACAACAATTTATAAAACTAATAAAATTATTAAAAATTCGAAATTCTGTGAAGTATAGTATAGTTCATCACAATTGAATAAGATTGACCACGTAGACTGGCATATGGTCAAGTTATCGAAAAATATAGACCAGACCTTGTGGACATCTCTGTGATCGGAGATACAAAAATTTATAAAACTAATAAAATTATAAAATTATTAAAAATTCTAAATTCTGTGAAGTATAGTATAGTTCATTACAATTGAATAAGATTGACCACGTAGACTAGCATATGGTCAAGTTATCTTAAAATATAGGCTAGACCTTGTGGACATCTCTGTGATCGGAGATACAACAATTTATAAAACTAATAAAATTATTAAAAATTCGAAATTCTGTGAAGTATAGTATAGTTCATCACAATTAAATAAGATTAACCACGTAGACTGGCATATGGTCAAGTTATCCAAAAATATAGGCCAGACCTTGTGGACATCTCTGTGATCACAGATACAAAAATGTATACAACTAATAAAATTATTAAAAATTCTAAATTCTGTGAAGTATAGTATAGTTCATCACAATTGAATAAGATTAACCACGTAGACTGGAATATGGTCAGGTTATCCAAAAATATAGGCAAGACCTTGTGGACATCTCTGTGATCAGAGATACAACCATTTATAAAACTAATAAAATTATTAAAAATTCTAAATTCTGTGAAGTATAGTATAGTTCATCACAATTAAATAAGATTAACCACGTAGACTGGCATATGGTCAAGTTATCCAAAAATATAGGCAAGACCTTGTGGACATCTCTGCGATCGGAGATACAACAATTTATAAAACTAATAAAATTATTAAAAATTCTAAATTCTGTGAAGTATAGTATAGTTCATCACAATTGAATAAGATTGACCACGTAGACTGGCATATGGTCAAGTTATCCAAAAATATAGGCAAGACCTTGTAAACATTTCTGTGATCGGAGATACAACAATTTATAAAACTAATAAAATTATTAAAAATTCGAAATTCTGTGAAGTATAGTAGAGCTCATCACAATTGAATAAGATTGACCACGTAGACTGGCATATGGTCAAGTTATCGAAAAATATAGGCCAGACTTTGTGGACATCTCTGTGATCGGAGATACAACAATTTATAAAACTAATAAAATTATTAAAAATTCTAAATTCTGTGAAGTATAGTATAGTTCGTCACAATTAAATAAGATTGACTAAGTAGACTGGCATATGGTCAAGTTATCCGAAAATATAGGCCAGACCTTGTGGACATCTCTGTGATCAGAGATACAACAATTTATAGAAATAATAAAATTATTAAAAATTCGAAATTCTGTGAAGTATAGTATAGTTCATCACAATTGAATAAGATTGACCACGTAGACTGGCATATGGTCAAGTTATCGAAAAATATAGGCCAGACCTTGTGGACATCTCTGTGATCGGAGATACAATAATTTAAAAAACCAATAAAATTATTAAAAATTCGAAATTCTGTGAAGTATAGTATAGTTCATCACAATTGAATAAGATTGACCACGTAGACTGGCATATGGTCAAGTTATCGAAAAATATAGGCCAGACCTTGTGGACATCTCTGTGATCGGAGATACAATAATTTAAAAAACCAATAAAATTATTAAAAATTCTAAATTCTGTGAAGTATAGTATAGTTCATCACAATTTAATAATATTGACCACGTAGACTAGCATATGGTCAAGTTATCCAAAAATATAGGCCAGACCTTGTGGACATCTCTGTGATCGGAGATACAACAATTTATATAACTAATAAAATTATTAAAAATTCTAAATTCTGTGAAGTATAGTATAGTTCATCACAATTGGATCTGGTTAACCACGTGGACTGGCACATGGCCAAGTTATCTTAAAATATGGGCAAGATCTTGTGGACATCTCTGCGGTCGGCGATATAAAACTTTTAAATAATGAAAAAATTATTTGAAATTCCAAAAACTGTGAAATATATTATAGTTCATCATAATTGGATCGGCTTGGTGACATTGACCGCTATATGGCTTAGCTATTCTAAGAAATGTGCGGGGCCTTCGGGACATTTCCAGGATCGGGGCTAAATAATTATTTAAACCATCAAAATTCAGTCAACTTTTAAATTCTGTGAAGTATAGTAATGTATAACACAATTGGATGCTTTTGGTTAACGATATAAACAGCTGGTCCAGCTATCTGATAAGGATGAAAAGAACCTGTTTTCTGATGAAAAGAATCTGTTTGGTGGTACTAAAAATCCAAAATTACAAAAAATTAATATTTTCATATCATTTAAATTCCAATTGGAAAATAGTTAATTTAACAGTGTAATTTTTTGTTATTTTTTTTTTAGCATAAACTTCACACTCATAAAGATTAACTTATTATTCAAACTCTGCAAAGTTTGTCAAGAAAACAAATATGACCGACATCCTAGTAATTAAGATATAACTCCTACACCTATCCCAAATAACCCCAGTCACACCGCTCATATCAGAGCAATAGGACATTAAACAACCCTTGAGAGATATTCTGTTTTTCTTCAGCATCCCAAAAAATCTTTAAATTAGAGATAATGAGATGTCTTAATTCAGATGGAGTGTAGAGAACTTTTGAAAAACTACTCCAGAGACCAGTAAACATATCCAATTACTCAATTCATTTTATCACAGGTAAAAACCGGTAGAGCAATCGTCAAAGCAGCAATTCGAGCAAAGTCGTCTCGTTAATGTAGAAAAACTAAAACAAAAACAGACAACCACAACGACAAACTTAATAACCAAGACATTTATCTATGTAAAAGTTAATCAAAGATTAGGTTCAAAACGAACTGCTAGATATAAACCCGAAAAGAACACGACCGTTTTAACGCAATTAAACAAAAGTAATATCAGGCAAAGTATTAACAGAAATCCAAATACTCGATTCCACAAACTCTTAAATTTTTTCATTAATGAGGCTAAAGCGAAGATACAAGGGAATTTCAAGCTAATTCATGTAATTAAACTGGATAGTTATCAAAATTTCGTAGACAGAATACATACAGTACTGAACAAAGAAATTAAAATTTACATACATCCTATACACGAATACTTGACATAATATGAGTTAAACAACTACAGTCTTTACTAGATGGACTAAAAATACATAAAACCAAACAATCTCTGAATTTTATTGGCAGCGCATGGAAATGGATTGCCGGAAATCTAGAAGTAGTTATAAATCAATTGCTTATAGAATCAATAATATTACTAAATCTGTAAATTAAATTAATAACGCAATTCAAAACGAAAGTAAAATAAGCGATTAATTAGTTCTTAGGAAATAATAAACATGAAATACGCCATTCATTGGGCTAAAGCGGGAATAATAAATTCGAATGAAAAAAAAATTACCATGTTCTGTCCCAGAAGAAGCATCAGGTTTCCCAAACAATAAAATTATTAGTAACAAATCGTCTTTACTTTTTATTGTTTACATTACTCTCACCACTTTAAAAATTTACAAAAATTATTAATCAAACCAGTAAAAAGTAATTACAGAATAACCGAAATAGCTTATGAAAATATAAAGAATCATAATAAAATTTTTGATATTATTAAGAATTGTAAAATGATTAACGCATTGTCAATTTGTAATACAAATAACATCATACGAATCTTCATCACTACACCCAGTGAGAAGTCCGTTAAAATAACAGTGTGAAGAAAGCTCCATTCTTATCCACTTCTCTAGAAGATCAAATAAGGAAATTTGAATTTAAAAAGGACTCGATAACAACATCAACATGCAATATGTAACACAGCACCTAAGTCACGTTGTACAAGAAAATTATGTTGAAAAAGCATATTTCAAATAGAATAGTTAAATTTATTAATTAGAATTAGAATTTAGTTTGATGTTTCATGTAAAACAAATAAGTTAAATAAAAATTAAATAATAATAATTGAGGAGTGTCTGATCAAAAGTGGCTATATATATTTTCCAAAATGATATTTTTTTTTCTATCAGGGCAGAATTTTTTAATTGAAATAGACCAAAAGTGGCTATTTTCAGCATTAACCAAAAATTCCCAATTTCTCTATGCAAAATATCCCTAAAATTCTTGATGTTGGCCTAAACAAGCTATTTACTACAAAAAGTGATCAAAAGTAAGTAGCAAAAAGTAAGATGTAAATAGCCACTTTTGATCAGACACTCCCCATATTAACTTATATAATATGCGGTGATTATATATAATAATCGGAATTATCACTTTAACCGTAACAATATACATATATAGACGTCTCCTAACCCTTTCCTGCATAACTTCTTTTTTTTTAAATTAAAAATTATGCTGAGATGTAAAATATTTTCTATTGGATTGTATTGGTTAAGAAAAACTTGTAATGTTGATAGTTTTTCCGAAATTTCCATTTATGTGTCTCACTCACATACGATACACTATGCAAAAATGAAATCAAAAATAAAAATTTAAATAATATTTTATTTTCATTCAATGAAAGGAATAAATAATTCATTTTATTAATAATTCAGACTTTTACAATTCAAAATACAAGAATATCACACAATACCACAAATATTGTTCAAAATAAAAATATTAAATGGAAAAAGGAGCATTTTTATTTGTGGAAGTTAGTGAAACAATTCCGATCCTTTTTGAGACACAAATTCCCACCACATTTAGAACATTTAATAAATGTTAATTTTCCTCAATTAGGCACTTTGCAACAAAGGCGAGATTTCATCCATTCTGGAAAGTGATCATGGTTATCTCTGCGTACTTCCTTAGGTGGAATGTGAGTGGCATTTGCTTTTTTCCTTTTCAACTCTAAGAGTTTACTTACAGTTGAAGAAGGTCTTCCTACTCTTGTTTGCTAGCCGATCATACATAGCGATTCTGATACTATAGATTTAAAGTCTGCCAATGATAACAGATTTATTTCTGCGGTGCCGTTCGATCTTTCTACTTTCCTAAAATAGAAAAAAAACATTTTAAACCAATCTATTATATAGTAAAAATTAATTACGTACCTGTACAAAATCCAACTATTGCTTAAGGATAAGTCCAAGAAGAGGAAAAATACACGGAGATACCATTTCTTGGACTTTAATTTTATTTTGCATCTGCCTAAAAAACTGTCCAATAAATCCACAGCCCCCATGAACTTATTATATTCCAAAACAATGGCTGGGCACGGTATAGTGGTTAATCCGGTTTTTTATCTCGCCTTTCTGTATTTTGTACAGATTGCTCACCAATAAAATTTGATATCAAATTGACAATTTTCGTATCTTTCCATAATACAATACATAAACTCATGTCATCGATATTAGTAGTCAATTCCATCGAAGTTCCACGAGGTTTAGCTTTCCAACTCCTTTCATCTGGCAGTGCATAGCTGGCTGCTCTTTTTTTACGTAGAGTTCCTAACCTTAAAATTCCATTCTTTCCTAGTTCCAGAATCAAAGGGATGCTACTGTAGTAGTTATCAAAATAACACTTGAAACGTTGATGTCTTGGTATATTCTTTGTTAACCGTATTACTACATTTCCACTGGAACGAATATTGGTCTCGCCCACCAATCTTCTAGATGTATCATTTTCCTGTCCTGTGTATAGCTCAGAATTATAGCAGTTTCCTGATATGCCAGCTAAAATAAAAAACGTATAACCCCATTTGTGCGGTTTTGCTGGCAAATACTGCTTCATAAAATGCCTTGCTTGCGTAGAACACATTTGTTCGTCGACGCATACATATTGCTCGTAAGGGACTTGTGGAAAGTTTTTTTTGTAAAATTTCAACTAGAGGTCAAATTTTATGTATCCGATCGTGTTCAATATGTGCCCTTGGCAGCATACTGTTGTTGTCATTAAAATGCAACATCTGTTTGATTTTCTTAAACCTATTGAGTGACATAGTTTTTTGTATTAATTCGTGGCCGATTGGCTGGGTCCAATACTTTCATGTGTTGGTATTATTATTATTATTATTGGAGGGCTATGCGGGCGATCAGCCACTTCGCACTGCGACCTAAAAGATCTATTGTGCTGGACCCTGCTTAATTATCCGTCCAGTCAATATTCAGGTTCTTAGTGAACCTGACAATACTGCCTCCCGGTACATGATACATACTATATGGGCTTATTGCTCTCCCTCCTAGATGTTAACTACAGCATGTAGTTCCGCTAGAAACACGGTAGCATTGGAGCCCAAGGACCTCGAGAGGGTTGTCCCACTCCCGTATATTCCTACTCCTGCCCCGTATTCCGTTTGCTTTTACTCTTACAAGTTGCAGGAAATTGTAAATCGCCTGTAGGTCACCCAGCTTTACTACAGGAAGGATAAATAAAACTGGAGGGTGCTTGGTATCCAGAGTCTGCATATTTTGGGCTGATTAACCTATCAGCCATTCATCCATCGGCATATGCTGTTCCACCTTAGATTAGAGTTTTTTGTCAAGGTTTTCTCCTTTAGCGCCGTAATTTAGCCTTTGCCAAATGGCCAAAAATGTGCCAAATGGCCTTAGTTTCCAGTGGTTGCCGCGAGGAGGCAGTATGTACACTTGCGAATTGTGAACAGGTTACCCCTTACACAAATCTACCCATCACGCAGCTGCCTAATGACAAAACCAAAAAAGCTCACGTGATGCGCACCCTACTGGAAGGTTACGGAGCTGGTACATTAATCTACTCAACTTTGGTCCCCCCCTCCAATAGACGCCAAACCACCTCCGTGTGTTGGTAATTTGAACAATGGACGTTAACAAACAGATGCCAATGAATTTTTTGAAGTTCGGCAACCGTCAAATTTATCTTATTATTAATATTTTTCTAAAATGCATACACATTTGATTGGTGAACTATTAACTCCAACAATTCATCGGTAAACAAAAATTAAAAAATTCGTAAGGTGATTGAAACTTTTTTGATATCTTGTGGCAACTGATCTTCCCCTTAGAATTGTATAGCACCTTCGCTAATATCGTAAGGCATTTGTCGCCATTTCAAATTAGACATTTTTTGTTGAATCTTGTGATATTCTTCGGTATCCTGCTTAACTGATTTTGTTTGTTGCAAAACTTTCAAATTTTCTGTACCTAAATCTTCAGCCAAAACAACCTCCATTTCTTCGATGTTAAAACGTTCATTCTCTGTGGAAATGTTGATTATTTCAATTAGATCATTTTCTATCAATAAATGCTTTGCGCTTAAATGTTCAATCTCTACATCCTGATCGACCTCATCTTTGTCAAAATCGTTTCCAAATTCATCTTCACTTTCGTCCCATCCATCAATTATTTTCATTATTTCCTCTTCCGAAAGAATACCTGGTCGAGGCCCTCTTAGCATGTCTATGAAAAAATACTTGTTTAGTTGCATAGTATTTCACATATGATATTATATCAAATATGATAGATTTTTTCTTAGAACACTCATTGCGCACTATATCATATTTGATATTATACATTTTATCGCAATAATACGGTTATAATTCTAAATAGATTTGTATATTTTATATAAAGAATTTATTTAATAATCATTCTTAATTATAAAAATACAACTTACCTATCCGAACAGTTTTTTTAATACAAGTTATTGAAGAATTAAAATTTTCCAATATATCATCGACGTCAACACAATGACAAACTTGAACAAACATGCGAATTTTAAGAGTGTTGTTGATTTTACACTGTTAGAATTTATTTTGTGAATAAATATAGTGGTATCATAGTTGAAAAGCGAAAAATATTAGTACATTTCCTTGTAGTAAAGATTATTAAGCTATCATTTTTGATTATATCAAATATGATATACAATGCAGGAAAGGGCTAATAGCAGTAATTTAAAAAAAACACTTATTGTTAGCTTTACAGCAGCACTTCTAATAATCAGTTTGCTTAAATAATCGATAAATGAAAAATAATAAATTGAAAGTCTTTTCCGTTCTCTTTTTTTGTTTTTAAGATCGTGTTTTACACGATCGATAATTTGTCTTTGTTTAAGCTGTTTATCATAAATAATAGGGAAAGGAATGAATGCACCACATACAAAATAAAACCTCTTGATTGCAATTGTCTACATCTCAATCAGTTTTCCGCCCAGTTAAAAAGCAGATTAAATTTTCCACAATCTGATTTACCAACCATTTGCGAATCAAGTTGAAGGAAATTCGTTCAGCTTTTTTAGAGCAGCACTCCGCTTACGTAAAAATAAACAAAATGAGTTTTAATGGAGTTCATTCAAATTTAGAACTTATTATTTAGGACAGATGGCCTTCGTTAATTTTCTGTTTCAAATATTTTAGTCCATTAATGATTCAATGCATTATTCGTTTACTCTCTATTAAATGGACATTTTATTTTTGATGCTTTACTAATTAAGATATGTGTACCAATTAAGTTTACATAGTTTCGGAACAAAAATAAAAATTTACATAATTGTAATCTTGCAGAATGTTTAATTATTTTATAAAATGAAATCGTTCAGTTTGCGGTAAAGCAAAGTAAATTTCAATATATAAGCTCTTATGGGTAGGTACGCTGCCAAATTTGTGGGCAGTAATTATCATTTGATCATTGCATAGCATTTATGGTAGCTTTCGTACAGGTCATTGCTTTAAACATTTCGATTGACTGACAAAATAAGAACTCTAGGTAAATTGGAAAGCAAACCCAAAAATATTTGGTGTCAAATAATACTTTGAACTCATAACAAAATATAGCCCAAAACTCACCCAACTTATAAGCGGAACATTTTGAACTGTCAAATTCAAAAAATTTGAAAAACTATTCTAGGTTCTAGTACTCTGTGAGACATTAACCAAACCTTTTTTTATCGGCAATCAAGCCCTTTTAGGGGTTAAAACCATCCTTTAATTTAACCTCAGAAAACGCTTTTTCGATTAATTTCGGCTTGTACACCAATTATTTTTGATAAAACAAAATAGCAATTATTCCTCATAAAAAGTACATGTGATAAATTATGAGGGTTGCATCTCTGTTTATGTAGGGGATAAGATTGCATTGTTTTCGGTAATTAAGTGGTTTTAATCTCTAAAAAGGGCTTAGTTGCCAAAAAAAAATGGTTTCGGTAATATTCACAGAGGACTAAAACTTAGAATAGTTTTATTATTTTTTGAATTGAACAGTTCAAAAGGTTCCCTTGTTAGTAGAAGATTTTCATACGAAATTGTACGCCATATTTTACGTGAGATCAAAATCATATTAAAAGCTTTAACCTCCTCCTATTCGTATGAAATAAGCAATGTCCAAAAATTGTTGAAATTTTAAGTAAAACTTTGCCGGGGTAATCATCAAGTTTAGCCTTGAGATTAACTTTATTCGAGTCAATAATAACATAATCCAAATATAAATAATATTTATTAATGAGACAGATGATAAATATGAAGCTACATAAATAAATATTTAATGTTTTAATATCAGTTTAAAAATAAATTTAATTAAATTCTTTTTAAAATTATTGTATTTGAGCAAAATGAAAAAAAATAAAATTTATAATTTTAGGTAATTAAAAGATTATATTCCATTATTACAAAACCGTCTTATTAGTACTTCATTTTAAATTTTTAACCTGATATCCGGAAAGCCTTCAGAAACCCTAGAGGGACCAACTGTGACAAATATGGGCAAATATTGTAGTGATTTTTGTCGTCGGGGGCCCCGAAAACCTCAGCGACAATAAGGGGACTGGAGGACATGGTGTCCCAGCTAAGCCTAGGGGAAATCAGACGACGTCGATTGTTGTAGTAATTAACAATCGTTACAAAATTAACTGGCAAATGTGGACTGTTAGTTGGCATATTTATACAAATATTGTATTTAACTAACAAAAAGGCATTGGTTTATCAAATCTAAACCCCCTATTCCCCATGATTATAACGAACTCTTTGCAAATAAAAAATTAATGTAAACCAAAATATCTTTGCACCATGGGCTTTAAGTACGGAACCTCTATGGGCTCTTATCATATATCTTACAACCGAATATGTAAAAAAACATGTTTAAATAATTATAAAACTTGATTGATTGTCATTCATCAAACAAAAACCACATTACTAGTTAGTTAAACAAATATGCGATTTGCATAATGTCTGTTTAAAACCGCCAATTTTAACAATAATTTTTATGAGAATCGACATTATTAAATTATAATTAATTTTTTCAAAAAATAATTAATACAAATTGCACGTTCCTTTTGTGCTACACATATGTGGTCACTAAATAAATGACTAACTTCAACCAAAATTCACCAATCCAGTATATTAATTATAATTTTTTTTTTTTTTTTTAATGAATTGATAGTTAAAATTTGTGGTTTGTCCATTAGTATTTTTTTCAATATTTTTGGAAGTATTTGCATATTTTGGAAGGGGATTTTCGCATCTATATTTGATACACTGTACCAGTGGTATTTCTGGTTAATATGGTTAGTCTTATTCGGGGAGCTAATTTATTTTTGCTCCACTATAATATATCATAATTAAATTCCTATACGAGTAAAATGTACATATACATTACAATATACATATACAATATGGAATTAAACTAAATTTTTCATACTATATCCATACCATAATTGCAACTGAGCAATAATTTATAAAACTAAAATTTTATTATTTATGAACAATTTTTGCGATTCATTTTTAATATTATAATTTTGATGAAAATAGTGATAAATTCTGTATGGTACAATAGTCGGCATACTTTGAATTTAACAATTATAAATAATGAAATGAAAAGAAGCTGCGTGGATTAGTTATTTAAATATATAACCAATTTTATATGTTTAAGCATAAAGCCACGTTTATATGCTACGAACATTTCAGCAATATAGTAAATATGAGGGTTGTGTCTAAATATATTACTCTACGAATCTCAAATTCAAAAATAACTCCATCGGGTCTCCAGGTGACACCTAACGTTTTGTTAGATTTTCACGATTTTCAGACGGTATACTATCTAACAGCCTGGAATCATTTGCACACTGTATATGTGTTTTGAAACCACCCACATTCAAAGTTTCGGAACCTGACAGGACGTCGTCTACGTAAAACTCTGTTTTTATGATTCTAGATAGATTGGGAAATTTATGTTTCTCATCTTGAGCTAATTGTAATAAAACGCGGGTTACCAAGTATTGAGCTGACGAGGTACCATAAGTTACTGTGAGCAACTCATAATCCTTTATAGAATCGGCACTATTGGCACGCCATAGTATTGTCTGAATTTTGGCATGGTTGCGATTGATAAGAACTTGTATGTATAGCAATGAAAGCAAAACTGCATCCGAAAAAAGTCTCCTTCTCAATTTCCCCGAACATTTTAATAGATTGTTCTAGTTCCGGATGGTTCCAATTCAGCCTGTGTAAGAAAGGTGTATTGGTTGTCATTTACCGGATTAACCGAACGTCCACCAATTATCCTTGTTAAGTTTAATGTGACTTACTTCAAGTATTTCGAAAAATATGTCTGCTTCAAAAAATGCTTCTACAGGTCTGGAAATATAAAAAGAGGAATCAGCTAGGGTTAAACTTGATATTATACAGACTTTGAAGAAATATTTAAATTCGTTTGGGGCAGTGAACCGGAAATTTGAGGAACGACCAAAAAATAGAGAACTTTTGTTGTACTTTGGTTTGATATTTGTGGAAATGCTTTGTGAAATTATAGTTTTGGTTCTATTTATGCCAGTTACAGTTAAATTCGGTATCGTATGTGAATCGTATGAAACTAGAAAATTTGACTGGCTACCGGAGTCCAATAACACTCTGCAATCGTGATATTTGCCTGATTTGTTTTGGTAAGAATAATTACTGTAGAAAATAAATCTTCTGTACTTGTAGATTCACATAATTCATCTGAATTCATTGCACATAATTCATCTGAATTATCTCATAAAGAATCGTGCAGTAAAGTGTGATGCTTTATATTGCACACTCTGCAGCCACCTGAGTTACAATTATCTATGGAATGTGATGAGCCTAAACAGTTAATGGAAACTATTGACAAATAAACATGACACAAATTTCGAAAATATAAGCAATCAATGTTTACGAATATATTACGACTATGGTTAGCAAATATTTTCTATATTCTGTAAAATTTCTGAATAAAAAAATTTAACAAAATTGGTCTGTTTGGAAAAGTAGGGCAGTCTGCGGCCAAGATATTCGGGTTAGAAAACTAATTAAAATTAAAATAAAAATTTTTATTTTAAATATTTTTTTAAACAAAAACGCACAGTAGTATTGTCATCTACATCAGCTTTAAATTCGGAAAATTTGCTTTGACAGAACATTTCATTGCAGAATAATACAGTTTGGTTCATATACTCATTCGTGAATTTAATCCACTTTTTCAAAATGGATAGATTACCACAAAATTTCTTTCATAATTCTTAAAAACACTTGTACAATAATCTTTTAATTTTGAAAGTTTGTTACGTATTTCATCAGAATATAGAGCAGCTCAGTTCGAGAATTAGTTTAAGAGACCTTAGATTTAAGACCTGGGCCTAACTACAATGCATCTCAGCAGCCAAGTTGCCCAGGCTACTTTTTGCAATGATTGCAGTTCAGCACAAGTCCACACCAGGTCGTCGCAGTACCCCTATCCGATCACCACCTTCGTACCGCACGTTATCGTGGACGGCACCCTTGAAAGGAGGATGGACGAATCAAACTTTTGCTGAGCCTGCTACCGTAAACAGATTATCTCAGCCGACATCACGGCGACTTTGTAACTGACTAGGACAGTCTCTAGGGGTGGTAATATGTGATGTCGACTGGAGACTTAAAATAAGCCGCTGTTTTCTTCTTTTCATTGTCCACTTGTTCACGACACTCACACACACACAAATACATACAATTTTCACGGTAACATTAGATCACTCCCTGAAATATAATTAATTAGTAACGCATAATTTATTTGTACAACATTATAACAATCCTTTATTTAATCTTGATTACAATAGTTTAATTAGTTTGTGTTAGCGATTAAACAATGCGTAGCAGGCGGAAACAAAATTATTCCCACTCGCTCGAAGCCCTCACTAACTCGTAAACAGCCTATAGTGGTACGCGTTGTATAGTATTGAGGATCCGCGGGCGTAGAGCTTTACTACCGGGACCACTGAAATGAAAACAAAATAAACAAGCACAAAGAAAATTATATACATTTGCCACACAAGACAACAAATGGCTACCAAGGTTAGAGGCTGCTTACCGACGATTCCCCACCAATACTTTCGCCTCCTACGCTCCGTTCCCGCATAAATTCCCAAAACTGAAACGCTGCATACCGTCGCTGGAACCCGCAATCCGCAATTGTAACTCGATCAGCGCAAGCACGTGCTGTCCTTGTGGAAATGAACCGTTAGTCCTGTTGATCGTCGATGGTATCTAAGATTCATCCGAGTGATTCCTAGAAATAAAAGAAAAAAAAAAGAAACAAATAATCACTTGATCACTCATTAAATAATCATATCAACTTATCTGAAAACACAGCTGATCAAAAATCAAACAAATATGGTGATTACACTCCACTGATATAAAATCCAATGATGAAAACTCCGTGCAGCCTTTTTCTGGTTTTATTTTGATGGTATACATAGTACCTAAAACAAAACAATTTAAAATTAATGTTTATATAACTCTTATTTTATAAAATAATTATACTTACATTTAATTATTGTACTATATCCATTTTTTTTGTGATTATTTCTTTGTGTACTAAATCTGGTAAATAAATTGTCAATATTTGCAATTTTGTGTGTGTATATATATAAAAACAATGATGTACTAATTTATAGCAGAACGAAATCACTATAAAAACTTATATAAATTATCAAAGCTAGATGGATCTGCCCATCAAACAATTTTTTTGTAACAATTATGTAAAATATAAACTAAATTTTCTCTTCTGCCAGTGAATTCGGCAAAATAAAGCCAATTTTTTCTTCTTTGGTAATGTGTGTAAGGTAAAAGTGGAAAGGAAATAAATTTTTAATTGAGAATAAATAGTAAAAAACAACCAAAAAGTTAGAAAAGATATACAGTGATTTTTTGGTTTTATTGAAGCAAATAAAAACATACAGTGAATCATTTAACACTCATAAGACAGCAACGATTGAAACAGTGAATAATTTACTTTATACTAACGGGAAAATTTATTTGTACAACTGAGAGATTTTGCATCTTTTTATTTACGGCCTTGCTTGCACCTGGAAACGAGAATCAGGATAATTATTTTGAACCGCACCACTTGAATCGATTACGGAGAGTACCAGACCTGCGCCTATACTTGGAAACGGGGATACACATTAAAATTAATACTGGACTTTGGTATTGCATTTTTTGAACAGCGAATACAATTTTTATAATAGAAAATCGCAACCGAGTCCATAGGTTTTACAGATGGTAACTGAACGGCACTAAATTTACCGTCTTTTCTTTTTAATTATGTAAAACAAAATTTCACTTTCAATACGAATTAAATATTTTGCCTATTATCGTATGATTTCAGAACAATATTAATGGGTAAATAATTTTATTTTTCCCACATGAAAATTGCACGACTAAAAGTTTTCTAATTCCAAACAATTATGATTAAATTAAACTTTTATTTTATTTTTAATTAGAGGAATACCCGATTTGTTGATCGTTCGATCTGGTTTCGTTTTCGGTTTTCTTCCCTTTTTTTTTTTTTTGTTCTCTAAATATTTGTGAATAATATATTTTGTTTGTTTGTTTGTTTAATTTATTGATTTATTTTTACCGTCCTATTTTACGCCTGGAGTAGCCAAATCGAGGACGGGCGGCTACAGATCCGTCTTTGAAAACCACCTGCACATTGCATTGCTTCATGCCAACCTGTAGTGCTGACATTAAAGGTGGGTCGGCCCATGGATTCTGCACTCTTAACAGAGGGTCATAGATGTGTTCATCTTCATCACCGATCGTAATCAGATGATGAAAAAACCACTTTGCATCCCGCCCTATAGGGATTCGAACCCGGTACCTCCCGATCCAACCGCCGCAGCTTTAACCACTGCGCCGTTTGCTCGGTAATAATATATTTGTCGACAAGATTTTTTTTTTCTTTTATTTCTTTTGCTTTCTTTTCTTTTCTTGTACTCTTTTTTCTAATGACAACTGCCCATCGTTTATATAGCCTTTTTGTCTTCTTTTTGTTGGGTTTTAGCGCCTCTATCCATCACCACCTCATACTAACAAACAAGCACGCAACCAAAAAAAATTATATTTCCCAACTTACTTTGGGAGTTTTACACCAACAACGCCGTGTATTTTCACTCCGGAATGAATAGTCTCAAACCAAGTCTTTGTCGGTATAGAATTATTCCAGCAACAATTCCGAATTTTTTCTTCATTGTTTTTTTTTTTTATTTAATTTTTAATGTCAATTGACAAACCTAAAAAAAATTTGTTTCGGTTTTTATTTTGAGCATAACTTGCGTTTATATTTTTATACCAATAACTATTCTAGTGACCAAAGTAGGACGGCAATTACTACCAATTACAAAATATATAAAACAAAACATATAAAGAAACACCACCATCTGGCGGTCGTAAGTTTTTTTTCTGTTTTTGTTGGTGTTGTTGTTTCGGTGTGGTGACAGGTAAATAAGAATTTATATTTTTTTTTCTTTAGTTTTATTTTCAATTTTAATTCTAAATCTTTCCATTTTTTTTTTTCTTTAGAAATCATGAGGACATAAAAAAAATGGATTGAGAAGCCAAGTCAGATAAGTATAAATAAATAAATAAGAAAAAAAATTCTTTGTGTAAAATTTTTGGTGATCTTGTTTCTTTTTAGGTTAAAATCAGATGAAACTTCGCAACAAGTTTCCTTTTTTTTTTTTTTTTTTTCAAATTATATCACTCCTAAATATAGAACCAATAGGAATTGTTTGGGGAGAATTTCATTTGCCGGAGGATGGCTGCGAAATATTTCAAGAATCATTTCTACTTAAACCGTTTTGTTAGTATCTGTGTGAAACTAAATTTTAATAGAGGATTTACAAATATTTAGGTAATAAGGTTTAATAAATCTGTGAATTAATTGTGTTGATTTTGGTCATTATTCTTGAATGGTCAAAATTGGCTTGGTAATTTAACGGAATACAACTGGAGATTTTGCGAGGTGAACAACGATCCCACCATAATTTCCTGTTAGACCTACCAATTGCTAGTACTCAGGAATTATTTTCTGATTTTGGCCATTAATGACCAAAATTAGGCATATAGCCCTATATATGGCCATATATCTTGATTGTAGTAATTTAAAGGAATATAACTGCCGATTTTGCCAGGTGGATATCGATCAGACAAAATTTTTCTATATGCCATACAATTGTCAGCACTTTCAAATTTTTTCAGATTTTTGTCACTTTTTTAAAATTTCCAAAATTGACCCTACTCGTCAACATATAGTATGACTCACATACGTATATTTTGTTTTTAGTAATTTAATGGAATTCATTTTGCGAGATGGTTATCGATCCCACCATACTTTTCTGTTAGTTTTATCAATTTCTTTGGCCCCGAAACATACGACCCAGGGCGCTCATAGGTGGACATCGGTCGCACTTTATTTTATGTCAGGCCTATAAATTGCCAGTACTCAGTAATTTTTTGAAACTTTTGTCATTATTCTTGAATGGCTAAAATTGGCCCCGGAACACAGCTCTTAAAAAGATGTTTTATATTAGCCGACGTGAACATCGATCCAACTATGTTTTATATTAGTCCTATCCAATGCCAGTTCTCAGGATTTTTTCTTCAAATTTTTACCATTGTTCTGAATTGGCCAAAATAGACTTTGAAACATATAAATGACATCTGTATAACTTGATTTTAGTATTTTATAATTATAATAATTGTGAATGGATTTATTTGTAATTTAAATATTTATTAAAACTTAAGTTGACTAAATACACAACAACACACTCAATTTTCTTTTTATTTAGAAGAGATTTAAATGAGTTTTCTTAAGTTTTTTGCTTAGTTTAAATGTGAAAAACATTTAAGGCACAGAATTTATAATCATCTATAATTTAAATAGTATTGCATTATTATTTTCTAATTAAAAAAAAAAAAAAAAAAAAAAAACGGAATTATGTTGGAAACGAAGAGCACATACAATGTAACAGAAATTGCTACAAATACTGAATATCTTAGACATGCTTAATAATAGCAACAAACTATGTAATTTATATTTGCTTATTTCAGTAAAATAGAAAATTCTCTCAATATTCTGTACAACAAATAAAAATATTATTTATTTTGTTTAATTTGGTTTTTGTTGCTATTATTCACTTTATTATTTTCTGTTTTCCTTCAATAATACCAAAACAAACACAAAAGCTCTACAAATTACATATGTATATAAAAAAACTTATCCTGATTGTTGGAACTTGGAACATGTATGTATACATATATAATGAAAAACTACAAAAGCAGAATTAAAAGTAAGGAAAAAATGGAGCAGTAAAAATGTACTGAAACTTCGGAAATTTTTTTGTTTCTTCTCGCAAACTTTAAAATGTTGATAATGCAACAATTTCATGTTTATTATATAAAGTATATATGGAACTACTTCAAAATCTCCTCTTTATAAAGAACTCATGTTTTGTATTCAATTTTCATTTTTAATTTATATAGATATTGTTTCAATTCATTGCGCTATTGTTGTTGAAAAACAACAAAATAGCAAATTTTCAATTTTCTTACTATAATATGTGGAAATTATGCTGACAAAATGTTTCCATTGTTTTTGAAATTGAACAAAAAAATTATAACTTTTTATTGTTGTATTATATTGGTACTAATACGTTATCATTAGCTTAATTGATTGGTTGTTTGAATTAAATTCTCGATTATGAATTTTTTTAATATTTTATTATAATTCTAGGTATAGTATCAGAGCCTTCTAGAATATAGAGCCATAATCTTAATGACATATTTTTTAGAAGCTTTTTTATTGGTATAACTTTTCACTGATTTCCATAGGAATCCATAGTAAAAATGGTGTTTTTTAGCTTCAAGTTTTTCAATGAAAAAAGCAAAAACGTCATAAAATTTTTATATAAAAGTTTTCTACATATCTTTAAGAACAATATACAAGAAGGCCATATTGGTATTAAGTAAATATTAATAGCAGAAATATTAAAATTAAATTATTTCTAAAATATATTTTTTCGAACTTTCATTTTGAAAAATACATCAAAGTTGGCTCTGACAAATTAAAATAATACTTGCTAAATTTATCTTTAGTTTTACTAGTGTACGTAAGATGTCTAAAATGGTCACAGAAAAATACGAAAAAAAATAATTTAATCGCAAAATTATCACACGTTCCTATATTTTGTGAATTTGTTTTGCTTTTCCTACAATTTTTGAACTTGAAATTTCCCCAGGTGGTAGTTTTTGGTACGATTTTTCCAAATTTTTACGGCCATCACTGCCATCTATGTAATGTATATTGACTTAATGACTAAACGAATCGTAGTAAGCTTTTATTTCAATTTGACCAGAATTCTGTTGTTATGAATTTTTTTTTATATTTTGGTTTAAATAAATCAATTATTACAAGAAAATGAAAACGATTTACTTAAACGATATTCATGTATTTTGAAATTCAAACATTTATGAAAGTATTTCAGAAATCATAATTAAAAATTTGTAACGTTTTCATTTAAAAATTTGTCTTAGGAAAAAAAGTGATTTCCCATATGTTTTTTGTGTTTTACTATGAAAAATTTCGTTTTTTCCTCGTTTCTAATTGCCTTATAAAAGCTCAGATTTTTTGATTATGGCTCTATAAAATACAGGGTGCTCTGATAGTATGCGCATAATATTATACTTAGAATAAATAAACTTTTTAGTGTTTTGCATAATAGGTAATACATTTTTTGTCATCTTCTATTTTGGGGTTTTATTCGATAAGGTGCAGAGTCGCAAATTAATAAAATTAACACCAAACTCATGCGAAAAAACATCTTTAAAATTTATTACCAAATCACAACATGTAATCCAATAAAAAATTTATGCACAAAAAATTTATTAAATAGATAAGTATGTACCTGCGCATAATACAAAAATAAATTGAAACTTTTTGATGAATATTAATAAAAATTTAAAAAAATTTTGGTTTTTGATATATTATTTGAACGAACCAGAATCCGTGCAACATTTTAAAAAAAAGTCAACGACTTATTTTATCACTCATTAGATTTTGTCACTCATTAGATTTTGTCAACTCTATGTAACATCTCAGTACTCGTCTATAAAGTGCTACACAGTAACTGCTGGTTATTGATTCCAATTTTCACTTGAATCGAACTAACATTTTTAGTTTAGGTAGATAGGTGAGTGCCAAATTTCTCATTGGTAATAAACGAGAACGCATCCTAATTGAATATGAATAAACATAATTCATATTTAATCAGATCAGGCGTGGGTAAAAGGTCCTAGCATTGGTGCCAGTCCTATACCTTATTAATTTTAAAATGAACTATTACCACTCCCAAAAGAATATATTATTATTGGAGGTAATGTAAAAGAAGAAGAATTTGTTTCAAGGCAAAAAGGGAAACTACAATTTTTTATTTAACTCTACATAACTGTTCCACCTTAATTTTCTAACACTCTCAATTTTAGAATAAACAAATAGTAGTTTGCAACTATTTACATATGTTCCTCGGACCCAATATGTAAATATTATTATGTTTTGTTACATTGCTTTGTTTTTTTTTAATTTTTAATTTTCAGCTTTAATTATAGACCTTTTTTAATTTTTATTTTAATATATTTATTTCCCGACGATGGAATGGATGATGAATTTGTATGTTTATATTTTACTAATTTACTTGTTTACTAAAATTTTGAGATGCCCATTTCAGGCATCAGCTCATTTACAATATAGTATCCGTGAGGACCAATTGGCAGACGACCTACTAGTAAAATTCCTGATTTTTTTTTTAATCTTTCGGTTTTTTTATCTAGTGTCGTTCAAACAATCTAGCCTTGGTGTATGTTTATAACACAAAACAGTCATATAACTAAAAGTAATACTTTTAATTCTGTTCGCGAAAAACCATTAAAACTGTTATCCTCAAAAAGAAGGATTTTACAGTTATTCTTAATTGGGTAGGTCATTGTTCTTAGTTTTCCATGATTATTTAGGCGAACAATTTTTTTTTTTTTTTTTTTTTTGTTCTAACCTTTGATCCGGCTAGGTAATCCTTCTCACATCAATTGATTAGCGACAGATTAAAGCGTTTTTCAAACAAACATTTATGTTCCGTGTTCCTGAATCGATTTTGTGGACTAAATTGGTGACTTTTAATATTTCGTTAGTTAACGTCAGTTATTAATAGATGTCTTTTTTTCAAATGTCACACTTTATCCATAACAAAAAAATTTACACCAAGCGGAGCAACTGTATATAATTGATAAAGACGGTGCAATGAAGCTTGAAGATGATATCTGCGGTTTGCTGGAATAGATAGAAGGAAATCGATTTGAATTTGGTTTGATAAAAAATCTTTAATTACTAGATTATTAAGCGAGTTGTGCCATTATATTTGATAAATTGTACAACATTATTGCGTAATTGTTTCGCGCACACATACGAGTATGAGGCCTCTAGAATCAAAACTAACATTATCCTAATTTCTCGAAATTGAGTTAGCCATACCATATTATTTGTTTTATTGCATTGAATCCGAATATGAACGTAGTTTTAGTCCAAACTGGGTATATCTCGCCTATGATAGGCTTTAAAGTTGGGGTTATTGTCAAAACTAACATTATATAGAGGATAACGTTAATTTTTCTACAAAAATGAGTTAGAGTTATATATTAAGCAACTGCAAAACACTGAGAGAAAAATTAGTTTGTATCAGGAATTGTTTAAATCTGTGCAAATGCAAAGTATAATATTTAAACTCTTTTCTGCATTGCGCATGTATACTGAGGAAAAAAACGAAAAACAATAAAATTAACGATTTTTTGATATTCATAAGAGAGCAACAGGTTAAAATCATTCAGGCTATAACAGTTCATTAGTGATCTATTTCTGTGTTGTGCGTTTATTATTATTAATTCAAAATTTTCTTTATTAACATGAATTGCTAAAAAAATAGCATAAGTGCGAAAATATGGAGGAGTGTGCCTCACCAGTATAACGTTCTGGAAAAAAAAAAGAAAAAGAACGCAGAATCCGACCCAGTGGAAAAAAAATATCTGCATGACGACAAGGTTTTTGTTTATTCAGTAAGCTAATTAACAGATCGTTCAGAGCTGCCATTTTTTCGTGCCAAACGTGACAAATTTTGTTAGTGTCACCTATTAATGTGAAACAATCAAAACGAAATTGAACCCATTACCATTCTACGGAAACGTTTGTATTTTGTTCCAGACCGCTATACCTGTATATCTCAAATGTAAGCATTTAGTGGAAAAGCTTAGCTGTAGGTCGCTCACAATGAACAATATCATTGGATTATCATCGGTAATTTATAAAAAACTTGATAGGACATATCAAAATCACTTCAAACTAAAATTTGTAGACTAAAGCGTACTACACACAGTAAGGACGACGCATTATTTTGTCATAAATTACAAAAAAGAGAAAATTTCAGTGTGCTTACAAAGTTTTATTTCTAGTTTGGGAATTTCGAGATTCAGAATTAATAACCTCTCCAAAAAATTTTATCTGGATGGGTTTATAACAGAATAGCGCGGAGGATTTAAACGATCTGCTGAATTTGCTCAAAAAAAAAAAAAGAATGTGTGGATGAACTTTATAAATATACTAAAATGTCTCGCGGCCCATTATAGTAGAGGCAGAGTTTCTCGAAGGTATCTTGATTATGAGCTTAATATAAAAAGGTGTGGAAAATGTACAATATGTAATATTTCTGTTATAAGGAATCGTATTTTAAAATGGTTTTTAGCACAAATTACAATATAGGCTTCGGATCACCATGAACAGAGGTTTGCTCGGTATGTTTAATCTTGGATGAAAAATTAAAAGTTGGAAAAATGACCAGAAACGCCTCATATCAAATGAAAATTCTACATTCGTAGCTATGTCTAGCTATTGGTTAGCAACAAAAGCTCCATACCTTATAAAAGAGATCCAAATAGTATATCCTGTAACAGGTCACAGTTTTATTCCACCGGACAGGGTGTTTAGTATCATCAAAAAAGAAATTAAAATGCTGGAATTAACATCACCTAAAGAACAAATTTATAATGTTATCTCCAATTATGCTACTGTTAAACTTGTAAAACAGAACAACAAGGTATTCAACTTTTAACATGCTACGAAGGCTACCATCAAATCGATTAGATCTTGGCATTTTCAGATTTCAAAATTCAAAAGGATCATTCTTAAAAAAAAACAAAGCCAATAAAATCGTTATCCGAGGAGAGTAATTGTGATCAAAATGATTTTAAGAATTTATTTTAATTTGGGAAAAAATCCGATGATTTAGAACGAAAAAAATTTACAGAAGGAAATAATTTAAGGCGCGAAAAGAAAGTAGACGTTGAAAAACTACTCATCAAGCATTTTGGTGAAAATTGGCGAGGTAATCGAGATCTGCAGTTTTATATAGTAGGGACTGATAATAGTATTTTATTTATTTTGTTTTACCGCTGGCCTTTTTAACGTTTTTGTTTTTTTTCCCGTTTTATTTATTGGGTGTGTGAATTAATTCTTAGACTCGACATTTAGATGTCGCTACGTGAGATTGCGTATAGTTTGACAAGCAATTCCAATTGCATTTTGTAGCTGTCACAATTGTCAATTTAATTCAGAGCAGAAAATGTTGATTTTCATATTACGTCATTTTTTTGCAATCGATTTAAAATGGATCGTGATAAGTGGTTTTTTCGTGGGATTCTTCTTTTCTTTTTGGATTCCAAGAAAACTGCCGCTGAAGCTCACCGATTGCTTTCTGATACTTATAGTAATCAAGCTCCATCCAGAGCAAACTGTTTCAATTGGTTTCATCGGTTCCAAAGTGGTGATTTTACTTGACAGACAAAGAACGGCCAGGTCAGCCAAAAAAGTTTAAATATGCCGATTTACAAACATTATTGGATGAAAATGCATGTCCAACGCAAAAAGAACTTGCAATGCAGTTAAACATTGACCGATCAACCATTTCTCATCGTTTGCGCGTAATGGGAAAGATTTGAAAGCTAGGAAGATGGGTCCCACATCAACTGTCCGAAAATCAATTGAATGCACGAATTGAAGCATGCAAAAAAATCTTGCTGAGTACAAAAAACATAGTTTTTTGCATCGAATTGTTACTGGCGATGAAAAGTGGGTCTATTACGACAACCCCAAACGTAAAGCAGCTTACGTCGATCCAGGCCAAGCAGGACCATCGCAGCCAAAACGAGATATTCATTGCGATAAGGTTATGCTGAGTATTTGGTGGGACCAGAAAGGTGTGGTGTATTATGAGCTGTTAAATCCAAATGAAACGATTATAGGTGATCACTACCGGCGCTAACTGGGCAATTTGGCACGTGCATTAGACGAAAAACTGTCAGCAATAGCGAACAAAAGCTATAAAGTTTTGTTTCTTGATGACAATGCCAGATCACATCGTGCAAAAACCGCTCAAAATAAGGTAGAACAACTCGGTTGGGATCAGCTTGAACAACCTGCGTATTCTCCAGACCTTGCACCTTCCGACTACCATTTGTTTTGATCAATGGAAATAGGCTTGGCTGACGTACGCTTCCGAAACGCCGGAGAAGTGCGAAATTGGATCGATGGCTGGATAGCTGGGAAAGTTGAAGGCTTCTTCAAACGAGGAATCCACAAACTTCCCAGGAGATGGCAGGAAGTCATAGTTAAAGATGGCGAATATATTTGATAAAATATACTGTATCGTTATCTTTTAATAAACATTTCTTTTTTATAAAAAAAGTTTAAAAATTAATTTACACACATAATATAATAATAAACTTTATAAAATATTTAAATTGTGTTTTCTTATTATTGTATACTAATAGCGCCAGGTATTTCAACGCCAATATTAATTACTAGTATTTAAATTTTAGGCGAAAACAAACAATATTCTAAGCATTTGGAGTCATAAGTCTTATTATCTAAACATTGGTTATAAACATTATGCAAAATTTAAAAGCTTAAAATGTTGTAGTTGATTTAAAAGTATGATTTTTGAAATGGATACGTTACAAAACATCTTAGTGATTTCCAATTAGTTACTTCGTGAAACTATGTATATCACACAAAATAAAGGCCAGAACAGTTATTCATGAATTTCCAAAAATCACATTTTTGAATAATGTAAGTTTTGATCCTAGAGGCCTCATATCTAGAATTAAGTAAAATATTATTTGCTTCTAACACTTACAGGTATAACTCCATTAGTGATTGAAAATGTAAAAAAGTTGAAACCCAAAAGTAGTTAGATTTTAAAATTGTATTATGACATTTGTGTACAGTCTAAAAGTGTAACAGTTTAACTAAAATTCAACATCGTTTAACATATCAACAATGTAAAAAATAATATAGGAGCTTAATTTAAAGCTCGGGAAATGAAAATATTAAATTGTAAGTAGCGATGGGCATTACTATACATTTTCAAAAAAACTACAATAATATTTTGGTATATGGTATATGTAATTTGCCTTTAAAGCCAAATCATGTAAGCATTTTCGTTATTTCTAAAGTATTCCAACCACTGCGAGTGTTTCTGATTGATATTACTTTCTTGAAAGATTTGTCGCTGTATGATGTCTCATAAAAAATAAATCTGAAGCTTCTCTAGTTGCCGTTGAAATGCGGTTATAAAATCGGATACTGCAAGAAAACGTCAGGTACGTTCTCAGACTTCTCTTTGTACGAATTATTTTCTGCGCTTGGTAATTCATTTTCCTTCAAATGATTCTCATGCTTTTCATGCATTGCTTCTTTTTCTTCAATTTGTGCGATTTCCTAGGACATACAATATTCGCACTGATCGTTTTTTTGTTTGTAACTAAATATATTAAACTTAGTAAACATTTGGTAAATTGCGAAATAGTTACAAAATGGTGATTTTTTGTTTACTTGTACTCCTTAATGTAATCTCTATTACATAATCTTGGTTATTACAAAATCTCGGTTTTTATACATTGTGGAAAATGGGGAATTTAATTTTTAAGTCAAAATAAATAAAAAACGAGATTGAATCATGATTTTGAAAAACAGAGATTTAATAACACCGAGATTTTGAAAACCGGGATTTCGGTACTCTCTTATTAAACCCTTCAGCGCGGGCATTTTAAATTAAAAATTCGAGGTATTTTTTTGACATAATATATAAGTTTTAGGCTCCAAATTAGATTCATAATGTTCGACGCTTAATTGGTGATTTGGTGTTTCGTAAAAGTCAACTTGTTCGAAATTTTCGAGAATATTAGAGTATGTATGAGATTGTCGAATGTATTTGATTGTTCGATGTTACTCGAAAATTTTAGAGCCTATTCAAAGAATATGAATATCCGATACTACTACGTTTTGTTGAGCTTAGTTTTATCTTGCTTAGTAGTATTTTACATAATAGGATTAATAACATTAAGTTACTTGACAAATAATTCGGTAATTTCACTAATTTTCTGATTCGAAATGTTCTAAGGTTTACTAACAGGCTTACCGAAATTAGTCATAAATATCCAGACTTTTCCGTATTATTATGGATATTGTTCGAGATAAATCGAGATTCATATAATACAGAGATTATTCGATTTCTGGAGTAATCGAGATTATTCCGCTGTTTATTCTAGATTTCTTAAGTTTTTCTACAATTTTAGGATTATTCGAGATTTTCGAATTTACTCGAATTTTGTATGGTAATGTATTGAGCTTCATTCATATAAATCGTGATGTTTAGTATAGATTTCTCGAGACTACGCCAACGTTTCGATATTTCTTCGAATTCCTAGGATATTTGAAATTATTTAAGAATGTTCCGGTTATTACACGTATAGAATTTCCTTCGGGTTTACATATTTATGAATAATTCGACGTCTGAGAACTTTCTAGAATATTCCAGATACTTTGAAAATTCGACATTTTTGAGAATTTTTCGAAATTATTGTTAATATTTTTTTCGTGTCAGGTTTGAGTATCACATTTCTTTCACATAAAATTGTGTATTTCTCTATTCAGTAAAGAATTTAAGCAACATTTTAATTAATTTTAATTACTGGTAGAAACTTCAGGTAAATGGAAAATCGTAAAATTTACCGATAAATGGTGAAGGGTTTTACCAGTAAAGAAACTGTTTTCCACTGCATTAGTTGAGACTTTTTTCGGTCTGCAGGGTCTCCTCTCGAAATCAGATAATTTTAAACAATGCGAGGCAAGAGGCTAAATAATAACAAGAAAAAAAAATTTAATTAAAAAAGAAGCATTTTTAGGGGCCCAAGATAAATTTTTTTTTGGAAGGAGGACCCGAAATTTGTAGTTACGCCACTGTTCTGCTTACATTTCACTGTAGCCCAAACTTCTTCACATTTTCCAGAGGCTGTCCCTTTCTTCATGTTTTTTGTTTTATCCGAGAGATTTAGAATCCTAATTGGTATTTAAAGTCGTTGTTTTCTAAAGTAGAGCTTGTTACTCTTCGCAATAAATAAATCTCACTGTAACAGACAACATAAAACATTTGCGTGTTCTGGAATGGTATAGAACAGCAACAACAAAAAAGGAAAAAAATGGTCTTAAGCCGAGCTTAGTCTAGAGAGGTATAAGTTAGTCGTGGGTGCCTTTCTAAACCACTCGATCTAATAATAAATAAAAAAGATAAAAACTAAATATTGCGTTTGCCCTCGACCTATTTACAACCCTTCTTATAGTTCACTCACTTACCCATAACTTAACAAAAAAGAAAGCGTTTGTGAATTAAAAACCTCAAAGTTAAACATAAACTCATTTGGTCAAAAGAAGCAACAAAAAAATGAGAAGATAATTTCGTATGGCTCTAACAGTAATACGGCACAGCAAAAATGTTTAGAAATAGTACATATAATATTATTGAAAAACTAGTAATACAACAACAAAAATATATATAACAATAAAACAAATAAATAAACTTTTAGTTTTAAAAAAGTAAACGAAAGCAAAGTAAAATTATCTTAAGATTCTAAAGAAAAAGAGAAAAAAAAAATAAATAAACAAAAGATAAAACCTGATAATTCTCGAACCAGCATTAATTGATTTCCATATGACCTTGTGTCATCAAACCACTGATAATTCTGGAACGATGGCTACTAGTGTAGATCTTTTTGCACTGTTTCGTTTTCATTTAACCTTATGTACGTGGATTTTTAGTGACACAATTGCATTTTGAATAATATCAACGATTTTCACCACTACAAGATACAACTAATTTGCATTAACCAGATCGAAATTGTCTTTTTGTCGTTCACTTTAGCGTTAACGAAGTATCGTATAAATATAAAGTCCCAGGAGCACCGAGCTACGCTCGTTCCGAATTACATTAGCGTTTGTTACACGTTCATGTCACTGAGTTTCACCTCATTCAATTGAGCAATATGTTAGTTCCATATAGACTGTCGATTTTCCAGAAAAATTTCCGACACTCATGTTTGAATCCCATTCTATACTAAACAAATCCCATTCTATACAATTCATCCCAATTGAAAGGAAATGGTTTAATTCTATTGAAACTAGAATAATATTCATATTCCCATTTTACAATCCCATTTTCATGGTACATACCGAGTTCTATCGAAATCGGTTGAGAAATGGCTTTGGTCCATTGGAATTGGCCATTTTACAGAACCTATACGATCCATATTTGGAACTAATTTATGATCTCTCTATAATTCTCAAAAATCACAATTGAACAAATAAAAAAAACAAAACACAATGCAATATCAATAGCAATAACAACAATTAGATTTCCTTTGTTAGAAAATAAAATAATAATGAAACCCGAACCTCTCCAGAAAGCCTACTAAAATATTTTTCCAAGAAATCAAAACCCATTACAATTGCTTCCTTTCACCAGAAAATTTCCATCTAACCAATTACTATTAACAAAAGAAAATAATAAAAATATGAATTCCCATAGGAGGATCCTCTTAAACGAATTTTACTGAAATAAAACCACCCCAACCAACATTAATAAAAATCAAATAACCGTTTCAGAAACCGGTAGTAAGTTAAAAAGTAAGATAAAACCAAGCAAACAGGGGCTCACCGGACGAGAACTTCCTTAACGTTTTTTTTAAGAATCAATACCCGGTGTTATCGCGTTTTGGCACTCGAAAACTCTCTTTCACCAATTATGATCAATAAAAAAATATTCAAAAAAACGAACCCCAAGGCCTATTAGAGGACCCACTAAACAACATTTCCCGAAATCAAAGTCCACTGCAAATGTTTCCTAACACTAGAAAATCCCTGCTCACCAATTATTACAAAAATCGTTGAACTTAAAAAATGGACCTTGACCATCCGGAGGATGTATAGCTGTTTCACCCACCGGGAATCGAACCCGGGACCTCCGGAGCTTAATGCAAGCATTCTAACCACTGTGCCACCGGGGCGGCGTTTGTTTGTAATGCTGTATTTAAATATTAACAGTATGCTATTTATAATTAAATATTATTATATTGTATAGTATTAGAAGTAATAATTTTCATATAACGGGCTTAGTCGAAGTGTACATTTACAAAATGAATTTAAAAACAGGAGGAAATTAAATTCTTTGTACCTAATGGATTTTAAAGATATTGAATATCTTAATTTTCCTGACCAATAATTTAAGAAATATACTTTTAAAACCACAATTCAACTTACAATATGCGATTGAGCGACACAATATGCGATTTATTGAAAACTGAGCAAATTTCAAAATTATCCATTAAATTGTGATGTTTATAATTATATTGTACATATATTATCCATTTAGTATGGTTAATCATCAAGTTTAACAGAATTAATTATTTAGATAATCTATGTATTTAAATAATAAACACATTTTTCAGTTACACATTTAAATTCATTGCCGCCCCGGTGGTACAGTGGTTAGCATACTTGTTTTAACCTCCGGAGGTCCCGGGCTCGATTCTCGGTGGGTGAAAAATGTTCACGGCTGGTTAAGGTCAATGAATTAATCAATCATTATCATCCGCATGAAAATTCTGATTACGTATCCTCATTTGAGGCGGCCAAATCCATATATGGGATGTAGCGCCAGCGGAAAAAAAATATATAAATTAATTTAAAAATAATTATTTATACACTTCTTAACTAGTTTCACAACGATTTAACACTATAATAATTCTCGCTATAAAAGTCGAATTTTAAGGCAAAAATAAATTAGTCAAAATCCTTCCATATAAAAAGTTAGTTACATGTCGTAACTTATATTTACATATTAATAAAGTGTTATTAAAATATAATGTTTTAATGCAAAGTATAAATAAACATTACACATTTCAGAATCATTAAATTAAATTAATACTAAAATAGCTACATAATGAATAATCTTATCGCTTCAAACAAATTAAATTTATTTGAAAAAACTTTTACTTACTTAATTTTAATACACTTTATAAATAAAAAAATTCACATAAAATAAATATGAACTACTGTTAAAAATATTGTTTGTATATAATTGTCACTATTATAGCTATATGAAAGCTTTTACACAAACTGACTGCGAGCTTATTTTTAATAAATAAAATGTTTAGCTATCACTGTCACTATTATATAATATGTTAAATATTAATTATTCAATTTATTTAAAGTTTTGTATTTTATTTTATAATTTAACAATATATTTAATTAAATTTTTTCATTTATATTTGTATAAGAATAAGAATAATAATAACACATCTCAATATTAAAGAATATTGAAAATTAAACTGACGATGACAAAACATTTGAAATCTAACGAACATCTGAAATTATAATATTTGAAATAATCATCAAATACGAAGCAGAGTGCGTTTTATGACATCCTTGCTCTATCAACATTATTCCGCAATTGACGATTGGATAAGTTGAGAAAGCACTACCTATCGGAAAAAAATGAAGCTGTTCACCCATAAGCCGATTTTTGTTTATATGGCGTTATATGGAAAAATTCATGATTTGAATTTAATATTTCTAAATTAAAATCGTAATATTTTGATAATATAGCGCATCTAATATATAGTTTGAAGTATGATTTTTGTATACCGAACGGAATATCCCATACTTTGTCATTTGAAATAGGGGAAATATATTGCTGAATATTGCATATATTTGTTGTAAATTAGAGTAACAGAATACAAGTTTAAAAATGAATTTCTCTATAAATTGATATATGAAATAAGTTTTTATTTTAAATACCATATTTTATTATAGTCATGTATTATTTATTTTATATAACCATTAAAAAAAAATAATAATAAAATTTTAAATATAAGTTTTTTTTAACATGTAATAGTAATATAAACCATTATAGTGACGTCTTTAGATACTAATAAGGTTTATTAAAACAACAAGCATCATTTTCGTTCTAATAATTAGTCTTTTACCACTTTTATTAATATTTTAATGAAAATTCTTCTGCTTTTCCATAGTAAATTTCAAAAGTTTGTGGGTGAGTTAATTTATTTTTTCTCCGCTAGAGCACACCCTACAATCGTCAATCGTTGTCGTTCTATCATCATCATCATCATATAACCAAAACACTAACACATATATGTACATACATATATTGTTTTGCATTCTCTCAATTGTTTTTTTTTATTGTACCGTACGGTGTACAGTTAAAATAGATTTTGGTTTAGTACTTCGTTTTATGTTATGTACATACTTACAGACATTAGCAATTACACAATGTATGTAGATATTAGAAGCAACGAATTCTATTTGAAAACTCATACAAAATGTTAGAATATCCTTGAAAATTTTGTGTTGTGTAAGTTTTACTTTTTATAGTTTATTTATTAGAATATAATATAATATTAGTTTTATTTTTAGCTTATATTTTATATTTCACCATACGCCACTCAATCATAATTAGCAAGGGATTTATTACCAAGCGGGCAAACAAATTTTGATACATATTCCGAACTTCTCGAAATGGGTGCTGGAATATACTTCGGTATGGAGTTTCTAAGCGTAGTAGCTGGTGTTACGGCTAAAGATAAACATTTCAAAGAGGTTAAAAATCATTAAGACTAAAGTTATACTTAATATCAAAATTCCGTAAAATGTTAAGTACTTCTTCAGTACCACCACATTCTTTAGGCACATTTGGATTATTCTTGAGGCTGCCTGCATATTGAGATGTGCTACTGCGCAATAAAATAAAAGCACAATGCTGAGAGATGGCGAAAAAGTGAAATTTATAGTCTGTTGCTAGCCTCATCACTCTCAACGCTACCATTTTAAGTATTCCGATAATTATTGGATTGTTCATCGCTGACAACCGATGATGGTGTTGTTGATTGAAGTTGACGCGGTACATTTAGTTCTGAATTATTTGAACGTATTCACGCATTCACAATTGAGTAAAAACTACCACTTGTAGCACTGGTGCGCAAATAATATTGTGCATTAAAGTCATGTATATTGGGCTAAAGGGCTTACTGGTTTTGTTACCGGATCCACCCAATAATCATGGAACATTGAACAGGCGCTGCTACAACCAAAAACCGAAGAAGAACATGTTACAATACTATATGTCAGAATATTCTTTAAAATTGTGTGTTGTGTAAGTTTTATTATTTTAAGTTATTTATTCCATATTCTAATTAGTTTTCGTTTTAGCTTATATGAATATTACCGGCCGCCACTCAATCTGATAATATAGGTAGCAAGTAATTTATTATCAAGCGGGCAAACAAATCGTGATCTAAGTTCCGAACTCCTCGGTATATGAGTTGGAAAGGGTTTCGGCATGGAATTTCTAAGCGTAGCAGCTGATGTTGTTGTTAAAAATAAACGTTTCAAAGAGGTTAACAAATCAAGCCGGAATAAAAACTAAAGCCATAATATCAAAATTTCGTATGAAACACGATGAGATACATACTATGCCACAATTTTCTGACTGTTTACTACAACCGTTCCTGCACGTACTGGTGCAAACCTAACGAAAAAATGACGTTCCAGGCATCTGATTTTGTACCATTATCACCGCCACTATAGATATATCTAGTCGAGATGTATTATCTCTATTAGCGCATTTCCTTCCGATAGTATATACCGAGAGTGCTAAGATAATTATTGATAATTCAGAATAGGAAAGATCTAAAGGGAAGTTTGTTGGCTAAAATTGACTAAAAAAGTTGAACCTAATTATGAAAGATACGTGCTATTGCGCGCTAATATAAAAGCACAATGCTTACTACGCTTAGTACTTGGTGTTACCGTAAATTATGAAGAAGTGAAATTTAAGTCTGTTGCTAACCTCATCACTTACCAACGCTACCCTATTAAGTATTCCGATAATTATTGGATTGTTCATCGCTGACAACGGATGATGGCGTTTGTTGATCGAAGTTGACGCGGTACAATTAGTTCTGAATTTTTGAGCGTATTAACGCATCATTCACAATTGAGTGGTTTGCAAACGGAAATTTCATCATAATTAAAAACTACCACTTGTAACACTAGTGAGCAAAAAATATTGGATAATAAAAGTCATGCATATTGGGCTAAAGGTACTGGTTTTGGTACCGAGTCCACCCAACAATCATGGAACGTTGAACATTCGCTGCTACAACCAAAATCCGAAGTGGAACATGTTACAGTACTACATGTCAAAATATTCTTGAAAATTGTGTGTCGTGTAAGTTTTATTATTTTATGTTATTTATACTATATCCTAATTAATTTTCTTTTTAGCTTATATGAATATTTTACCGGTCGCCACTCAATATGATAATATAGATAGCAAATAATTTATTACCAAACGGGCAAACAAATTGTGATATAAGTTCCGAACTCCTCGATATATGAGCGGGAATGGGTTTCAGTATGGAAATTCTAAGCGTAGCAACTGATGTTCCGGCTAAAAATAAACGTTTCAAAGAGGTTAAAAAAATCAAGCCGCTATTAAGACAAAATTCATAATATCAAAATTTCGTATAAAACTCGATGAGATACTACTATGCCTCAATTTTCTAACTGTTTCCAATTAACCGTTCCTGCACGTCCTGGTGCAATCTTAACGAAGAAATGACGTTCCAAGCATCTGATTTTGTATTAAAATAAAAAACTAGTGTTGTTTAAATAAACAACAGTAGTTGTATAAATAAATTTTTTATTTGTATTATTTTTCACAAATGATTTTGTACTATTATCATGACCGCTAGCCCGCTACAAATATTTTCGAGTCGAGGTGCATTATCTCTATTAGCACATTTCCTTCCGATAGTATATACCGAGAGTGCTAAGATAATTATTGGTGATTCAGAATAGGAAAAATCAAAAGGGAAGTTCAATAATCGGGGAATTGGTTAAAGTTGAACCAAATTATGATTTATACGAGGACGTTGATGGTACCTTGATGGAAATATCGGATAAAATATCAAATATTGTTTCAGTACCACCGCATTCTTTAGCCACAATTGGATAATTCTTGAAACTGCCTGCATATTCAGATGTGCTATTGCGCGCTAAAATAAAAGCACAATGCTTACTACTCTTACCTTGTTTACCGGAGATGGTGGAGGAATAAAATTTATAGTCTGTCGCTAGCTTCATCACTCCTAACGCTACCACCATTTGAAGTATTACGACAATTATTTTATTTGCTCTACTAAAACACCGATGACGCTTGAAACCAAAAAGCATCCACCAGTCAACGGTGTTTTAATAAAACTTCTTTTTATAGTTGCGTGAAAAACGCTTTAGTAAAAAAGTGAAAGTACCACCCAACGTATCCTATGGGGTAGTCATTAATCCAAACATTTATACTGTTGACAATGGGCACTTGAAAAGAAAAAACTAAAATAATTTTCAAAACTTAAACTATTTTTATTAATCAATTTATTGTATCATCATGTCGTGTTGCTGTTTCAGCCAACGCTAACATGGCTAAAGCGGTAATACTTCGTACATTTCGGTGTTCATCAATTAAACCATTTATTATCACTTCGATCAATAGCTTGATAATACAAGATGAAATCGCGTTTATTCGAACAGCGATTTGTTGTACGATTTTTATGCCAGTATAACGATCTTGCCATTTGGTACTCTGGCAGACCACCTTGAGGAACGATAATAATGTTGGAATGCCAAAAACAATTGCGACCACCACAAAAGCATGTGCAATGGTATTTCGTATATACGCCTCTATATTATCGATATCGGGACGCATTGCAGAAATCATTGCTGTTATACCGGTCGAATTTACTATTTTTGAGATTATCTCGTAATCTTTATATTCCTTAAGTTCAGGGTCATAAATAGTTTCTATAATTTTCAATAACACAATATCTAACAGATATTTATCATAATTTTGTGCATCCACAAGCGAAGGATTAGTATCGCATTTTATTTGAGGAGTTACATCCCATCGATTATGCCGCGTTGGTTTTGATACTCGTACCTTATTTTGATTTAAGAACGATTTTTTATGTGATATTTTATTTTTATATATTTATTCTATTCCACTCATTTTCGTGATTTTTTGGTCAAGAAAATCACTGGAATAATTAAATCCTACAATTGAAAATTGAATCCAATATTTCCAGAAAATTATTTCAATATCGATTTCATATAAATTTTCAAGATTCTCGCTCGAATTAATGATCCTTCACCTAAATACATATATATATATGTAGTTTCCCAAATTATACCTACGTGTACTGATATACATACATTTACCGTAACTTAAATGTAAATGTAGTTTTTGTAGTTAATTCTTGATTTTTGTGAACGTAAATGTCATAATTGTGCCTTTGCAACACAAATAATTTACTATAATAGCCTAAATGTAGCTTACAACTTTTACATTCATCTTTTATTATTATTCAATCATACATGCCATATAAATTTGAAAAAAAAAAACGAAAAAAAAATTTATCTCAAGAATGTAATTTTCGAGGTTCGAACTACGATCTAAAATTTTAAAATCCACAACGCTAACACCTAGACTACTGCGGCATGGGAATTTGCCGAAAAATTACTTGGTTTTATAAAAAGTTTTGAGCATTCTACTAAATTATATAATATGTAGATAGATTTACACAATGTGACGTATCAACATAGAGAAAGATAAAATTTGTCAGATCTTTCTGTAATTTGGTATACAGATGAAGAAAAATATTCTAAGAATAATTTCCTTTTACATCATATCGGAAAAATCACGGAAAATTCGAGAAAATCGCGAATTTCTACTCGGAAAATTCGTCGGGAAAAGACTAAAAAAAATATGCTGATCATCCAACATTAATTTAAATTTTTTTTTTTTTTGTCGTGATTTTTGAAAAATGGACATCCATGAAAAAAAAATCATAAAAAAAAAATTAAATACATCCCAACTCCGTATGCTTCTAACTACGCAGCTGTACTATTTAAAAAAATCATCAAACATTCTTTTCTATAAAAAAAAATACACAATACATATCGCTCATTTGCTGCAACAATAACACAATTTAAAAATAACAAATGTTATAATTTGAGAGACATTTCCGTTTGTCTTGTAGTGAGCTTTATAGCTTTAGGTGTGTCGTTATATCAGTTTTAACTATATTAAAAAGCCGATATTTCTCTATAAATAAGTCAAAAACGACCGATTTTGAGTTATGCCATTGTGGTAGCAAATGAGCGATATACAATTGACCATTTTAGAGATGGCGCTGTAAAATTTGGATAATTTTTCCAGATTTGAAGGCTTTACAGAGTTTTCCCAGACTTGAGACCAGACTCAATCGCATTTTCATGCAAAAAGACATCATATAGCCATTTTACGTCAACGAAATCGGTCTCGAAGTAGTTTTTCGAGCGGACATATATACATACCCGCAATTATTGCTCGTTTAATAATATAGAAGATAGAAGATACAATAGATACTATATTAGCCTATGTCGATGGCATTTTACTATAGAACTTTGGGCATATACATCTTGCCACAATTAACACTGTACAACTTTTGACTGGTACTTTTAACTGATGCACAAAATACAGTTACTTTTGCTCCAAACCAAAAATCGAGACATTTTATAAATAATTTGCACAACACAATTCAAATAACGTTTATAAATTTTTTATTAGCCGATCGTAATTTTGATCAATCACAATGAACTTTTGATTACCATAATTACAATAATATATTGTTTTATAAGTATTACAAGAGACAGTAAAAATTATGATCATTAACAATTTAGATTTTTTAATTTTTTTGTTTTTATGTTATTAATATATATGTATGTTAATTATTTTATGATATTTATTATAAGCTGATTCATACACATCAGCAAGCTTCACAAAATATATTTTTTTTTTTTTTTTGATTTATTTGTATTTATTTTTGGTTTTTACATGTTAACACTAGAAATCTGACTGCCCAAAAAAAAGCTTTGCTTGTACCATTCCAAAATAATCCTCTACATAAGAAAAAAAAAAAAATCTCTTCTCCTCCCTTTCCCATAGTCTTCCATTGTTTTATTATTTGGAAGTGAGTTTTACCATTACACAATCAATTAATTAGGTATATAAAGAAAAATTCAATATGCCCATTGACGATTTACCACCCTGGCAACAACCAATAATAATTAACAATTTATAAAATTGTTACAGGTTTTCCCTGTCATTATTTCTTTGGCTCCGTCATCGTTCAACCCAACTGCTTGGCTACTGCCTCCGAGAGATTTAGAGTCCTAATTGGTATTTATGTCGTTGTTTTCTAAAGTAAGGCTTTTCCGGTCATTATTTCTTTGGCTCCGTCATCATTCAACCCTACTGCTTGGCTATTGCCTCATCCTCGCTGGACCGTCGCCGCATACAAGAAGATGATATTCGGAAGCAACATGTACACTACCTGATTTTACTGTTGAAATTTAAAAATTTCCAAGGATGTTGTTCCAACGAATGTTGGTAGGTTTAACTTGATCAAGTAAACGCCTTACATCGTCGTTCCACCTGCTTTGACATCAGGTAGCTGTTTTTAAAATCGTTTAGCCTTCATTTGTAAATTCTCTTCAACTTGTTGATTCTCCGTTTGGAGTTTATGTTTTACCTCCGCTTTAACATTTTCGATTTCGGTTTGTAATTTTCTACTTCACCGTGTACATTTGTAGACAATTCTAGAATTTTCTTGTCCAATCTCTTGTGGTTTCCGACCATTTCTCCCATCTGAAGCTCCATCTGATTTTATTTTTCCATCATTTTGTTTGTAGCAGCCATCAATTACGACAAATCGTAACTTTGAAAAGGTACTTCTACCATTTCACCAAACGGTGGTTTCTCACTTTCTTTCTGCTTTACGTTTTCTGCCTCCGTTACTTCCTTGCCAAAATCATGATATTCCGGTTTTATTTATTCTTTCTCGATGGCCTCACGTAGCTCCCATTTGTAAAGTACCTTTATTGTCACCATTGTACAAAGCCCGTTTTTTAAGTTATTTCCTTAATTCTGAAACCAATTCGGAGAGAATCATTTTCTTTGTTTTATTAGTTACAATCCTACCGCTTTCACCAATTGTTAAGTTTTTGCCTTGTTAATTCAAGTTCGAATCGCTGGACTGTGAATAAAACATTTTATTTCAATTTATCGCAAACTACTTTATATATTCCAATTACTAATCAACCAATTCGATGTCATTCATGATCACACTATCATGATTTTTCCAGTAGGATTAGTCAATGTGCAATTTTGAATGGACATTTTTTTCCAGTTACTAACCTGGTCCTAACCCAGTAGCAATCTTTGTAAACTTTACGCTATTATTTAGCTTATTCTATTTTTATCTTTGTGTTAACGTAACAGTATATCTCTCCAAAGCTATTCATCTCGAACAGGACCCATTTCATCTCCTGGGTATGAAGGCAGCCTCTAGGAGTCACCTTAACAATATTCTCAAAATCTGACAGTGACTTATATAAGCTAAGGTAGCTATGAACCTGCATGACCAGTATATAAATCAAAATAATGCATTAATTCCTAATACAACGGTGCTATTTATGAGAACTTTGTAAATATTAAAGCTGAATATCCTAAGTCAGTACAAAATCAGCGAATTTTACTCAACTGTAATTGCATCAGAGAATTTCGGAAGCAAAAATACAACATCTAAAATTTGTTTTACAACGGAATAGGTTTAGGCTAAATATTAATCTTTTGCTATGATTTTCTCGAGTCATTATAAAGTTTTGGAGGATCAAATATCGTATTTATAAGGCAGACAATAACGGTTAGCCTGTATTTACGCCATTTTCTGACAGTTATTGGGTAAATGATATGCAAATATAGAGGTACAAATTAACAAAAGCAATGAGGTTAACAAATATACTCGTATGCATTGACCTGAAAAGACAAAGTGCAACTTTTCAATATCAATGCAAGAACTAAATTCAGAATAAATAAGAGTAAATATAAAATTTATGATTTTCAATTTTAAAATCCATTTTGCCAATTTCATTTTTTTTGTTTTTTTTTTTTCATTTTATTTCAACATTGGTTATAATATATGAAAAATAACAATAATTTTCATCTAATTTTGTTTTATTTTATTTTAATGAAAAACTGAGTTGTTGGTACCAGATTTCCATGACTTTGATTTGTGGGATTTTATTTCGTGAGCACAAAAACAAAAACCCTATATATAAATAAATTGTTTTTTTTTTGTTTCATTTTTATCGGAAAACAGTTAAATCGCTTACACTTGTACGTATGTACATATAAGGCGCTTTTTTCGGCTGTGTTATATTGCCATAAATAAACTTATGTCGTGAACATCATTTTGTGTTATATAAGATTTCGATTGTGATAATATAAATTTGACGACAGATATTATATAAATCATATATTTGTATTTTGGTTTCGAGAAGCTCCAATTTATTTATTTTTATGGTTGGGTGGAAATCTTGTAATAAGCGGAGTTATATTATCTAATACTTACCGCGTGGTGTGAGTTTGTGTTATTCTGCTGTTCCAGTTAGATACCATTTAATTTTCTAATCTGCCGCACAATATCTTATTACTTATGAAATATTACGTGTGTTATACTACAATGAAAACAACATTTGGTATTAAAGAAATAAATTTTATTTAGTCAATTATTTTGTCGTGTTGTGTTTCTGTATTAAAACACTTTAAAATATTTTTCTTTTGTATACACACAGTGTTGCGGGAACGGATAAAAATAATGAGTTTTTTTTTTGTATTGTACAGTATGTGTATATAATTCTTTCTTACAAAAACTTCTTAAATAAAAAAAGAACATACACAAGAAAAGGTTTTATAAAGTAACCCTCATTCATTTTAGGGCCTACAATGACAATATATGCTCGTATACAACACCAACAAAAACGTAAAGTGGGAAAAGAATATATATTTTAGGTTCAAAGCGAATAAGTGTTTTCACTTTGACACATTTTCATCCCCACAAAGCTCGGTTTTCTAATAAATTTTTTTTTGTGCTTCCAGTTTTTTTTACCGCTGGTGAATATTTTCTTTTGACAGGAAAAATAAAAGAGAAATGTATATTATTCTTAGATTAATATCTTGATATAAAACCGAATGACATTTCAAGCGTGTTAGCAAAACGAAAATATGTGTGTTCACTATATTTATTATATTATAATAATAATGATAATAGAGAAGGTGAAAAATCATATAAATTTCAGATAATTTTTTTCTTTTTGCTTTTATGCCTCGAAAGATACCGATCTATGTTTTTTTTCTTGTGGAATAGAAATACATTCATATGTATCAGATAAGAAATGTTAACAATAAAAATAAATAAACCCAAAATGAAAATTATGATAATTTTATTAAAAACAATGTTTCTTTCGATATGTTACATGTATCAATTTGAATCGCCGTAAAAATATGTTTTAGTTTCAGTTGACAAAAAAGCGTGTGACCTTCCTTTATTTGTATAAATTACACCAAATAAGAAATAAATAAATTTTTATTAATTACAAAAATCATCCTGGTGATCTAACATTTTATGTATACTGAAAAAAATAATAATGTTCAAAATAGATATAAGGCGTTTTCTCTTAAATTTAGATGTTTTAACATTAAATTTATTTGAACACTTGGAAAAGATTATTGAAACCGTTTATATTTTTATCTGACATAACGAAACTAATTAAAAACCCATATCGGCTGATTTTTATTTAAATGGGATATACAAAAACATTGAACTAAAGATTTTTTCGATACTGTTCCAGATCTGGTAAAATGTTTATTGAGTTAAATGTATACATTATTTAAAGTTAAATAATAAAACAAATAAACGTAATATTGAAAATCTCTTACAGTAGTAACTTTTGTTATATGAGGTATAAATAAACCTACACATCCACTGAATATAACCATCATAGATATAAAAATATCGAAAATATATGTTTACTCCTTTTATTGTGCTATGTTTCAATCCGTCTCGTTTAAGTTGGTAAGTAAGCGAAATAGATGCTGTTACAGAAAAAAATTATTAGTTAACAAGCACAAATCACTTATAATAGATTACGCCTTGCGCACTTTGCCTATTTGGATTATAAAATAAACGGCAGTCAAATGACGTCAATTGAGACTGAACAGTTTTGTTTCACAATATCGTTGTATGTAATTGAATCTAAAAATTAAATTAAATTAAATAAATAATGCGGTGCGCCGTATTTAATTGTTGTAATAACAATATAAATAATTGTTCATATAGTTTTCATTCTTTTCCAACAAATAAAAATAAGACATTATTGAAAGCATGGATCCTGTTTTGTAGGAGGAAAGAAATATTCAACCATAATACATCCAGAATTTTTAGCGCCCATTTTACTGACAATGATTTTGCAAACAAGTTAGAGCATAAAATGGGTAAGAATTATTATAAAAAATTTTGTTAGTTGAGTTGTAATTCTAATATTATATCAAGGATTTTTAAAAATTCTAAAATTAAAATCGGGTGCGATGCCAACTTTGCGACAAGTTTGTGAAGTGAACGAAAGAGTTTTATTAAGGAATCAAAATCGATTGTCTCGAATCCAAAGACGAGAAGATAAAAAAATGATTAAATCATTACTTGGTGAATCAAATTTCAGTTTACCCGAGCTTGTGTATTGCGAATCAAATGATTTAGAAGAAATGGTATAATATGATAATAACAATGATCGGGAAGAGCCAGAAAACAAATAAATAAATCGGAATTTGATTCCTTAAAGGACGAGATGTATGTATTTAGTTTGTTATAAAACATGAGAATTAACCGCTATAATGTTATCATAATTTTAGGGACAATTTTAAACAGAAAAAGCTTACCGAAATTCAAAAGTTAAAAGCCGAAATTCAAAATTTAAAAGACCATTGCGACTTGCTTAAAATGAATTTAGAGAGAAAAGATTTTGAACTACAGAATTTAGAAAGTAAATTTAGAGAACTATTTACACTAGGCCAGATACAAAAATTAAAAAACGGCATTAATTAACGTATGCAATGGGCAGAAGCTGACATCGCCAGATCTATTACACTGTATTCGGCCAGCCCTAGAGCTTATAAATGATTAAAACAAAAGCAATTTCCTCTTCCTGCTGTCCACACTCTCCAGAAATGGGCACAACAAATTGATATTTCTCCAGGGATTCTTGAACCAGTTATGAAATTTATGAAAGCAGCAACTGAACTAAGTGAATCCCAGAAAGTTTGTATCTTGAGTTTTGACGAAATGAAGATTAGGGAAATTTATTGCTACGACCGGTCATCGAATTCCACGTATAAACCTGCAAAATATTGTCAAGTTGGAATGTTGAGAGGTATACGTGAATTATTATTACTATTGTACATTTTATTTTAATAAAATGAATTCTTATCAATTTCAGGGTTAATCTTCAAATGGAAACAACCATTTTATTACGATTTCGATCGTAAAATGACGAAACAAATTTTGTTCGAAATATTACAAAAAGCGAAAGATTGTGGTTACACTGTGGTGGCTATAACTAGTGATCTCGGAGGAGGTGATCGAGGGCTATACAAGGAACTTAACATAGAAATACATAAACCATGGTATGATTATTAAATTATATTTCTCATGTAAAATTTATTAATTTTTTTTTTTTTATTAGGTTTATCTTTGGAAACAATAAAATATACGTATTTGCGGACGTACCTCACCTTATTAAGCTTATAAGGAATCATTTTATTAATAATGGTTTTTTGATAAACGGTAAATGCGTAAAGAAACAAATAATTTTGAAACTTCTATCGTGTACATCAACAGAACTGACCATTACTCACAAAATTTCCAGTAACCATTTAAGTGTTGCTCAAGCAGAAAGACAAAAAGTCAAAATGGCTACCAAACTTTTTTCCCATACCGTAGCACAAGCTCTCTCGAGGGCGATCGACCTACGATTGATAGAAGACGAAAATTGGGAAGAGTGTTACAATTTATTTAAGCTTGTACAATTGGAAATATTTTGATATTATGTACATATTTAAATCATTATTTTTTTAGACTAACGATTGATTTGATGTGATGAACGTCAGAGTATATTCTGCTGATTCCAGAGAGCGAGTTCAGACCTACGGACTAGCCATTAAAGTGCAGAGTGACATCTTAGATAGGATGACCAAAATAATGAATGAGATGCTAGTATTGGGAAATAATACATTACTACCGTTTCGAAAAGGTAAACTATTTTATGTTAATGTAATATTATTAAAAATTATTAAAATTTTTTATAGGAATTATTCAATCAAATACCGCATTAAAATTGTTGTACGAAGATATGAAACCACGTTTCAATTTTAAATACATTTTGTCGTATCGTTTAAACCAGGATGTTTTAGAAAATTTTTTTGGTACTATCCGTGCAAAGGGTGGTCTGCACGATCACCCTGATATGCAGGAATTCAAATACCGTTTGAGATCCTACATTTTGGGGCATAATGAAGGGGCAATATCTGAAAATGCAAATGTGGCAATTGACGATACCCCTGATTTGGTAACATCAGAATCAACGCTAACAGGTAACAAAATTAGCTTTCGTCTTAATAAATTATTAAAATTTTCTTTCAACAATTTTTAGGACAAATTTTTAGAAATGTTTCTGGGTTAAACGAAAATCCCGAAGATTTTCAGAAAGATCATTATTTTTCATTGATGGAATATGACGGACTTGAAAATCTAGCTGGAAATATATGTCATAAATTGCATAAAGAAGTCCCCAATATTCGAGTAGATTCCACATTCCATTCGGTGAACCCCCATTTTTCTTATACTTGGGTTGATCAATCAAATGAAGGGGGCCTGTCAAAACCCACTCAGAGTATGATGATACACATGTCCTCGTTGGAATCTATTTTCAAAGATGCAAATGGGGATGAATTATTAATAACAAGGGACTATCAGCAGCATCTGTTGTTATTAGCAAAAGACATCGACTGTGATAAAAGAGTAAACAAATTATTCTTTAGGGCAAGAATGTTTTCCAGAATTAGGAAACTAAATAAAGAAATTTCTGAAACAAAATCAAGAAAAAGAAAATATAAAAAAATTATAACAAATTAAAAACACATTTATTTTTAATATAAAATATAATATTTATCCAAAAAATAATTTTTTATTTACATATATTATATATTTATTAGACAAATTCCTTATTTTTTATACAATTCCTTTGCAATATTTTACTAGCAAATCTCAGTTGACGTAATGCGCAGTAAACTACGAAAACGAAATCCACGAAGGCGTAATCTATTATAAGTGATTTGTGGTTAACAAGTTAGTTGTTTCAAACGTGGTGTCAATATCATACGATCAAAGCGTAGCAGAAACTAATATATTAGATTGTGCAATTGTATGCAATAGATTTAACAAGAATACTATCCTTTAACATATTTAAATTTTAACTGAATATGTTGGTAAGTATAGTTTATAAAATAATTGTGAGAACTGCGACAGTATTAACTTTATTAATATAATAAAATTTTTACTAGTAATTGAAAATTATAACTATATCGTTTCTTTTTTTTTGTAAGTAAAAAAAAAAAAAATTGATCACTGTGTTGTACGTGTCGCTTAAATTTTTAATGTACATTTATTTTTGCTTAATTGTTACATATTAATTATTTTGTGCATATTTGGTAATCGTTTTTAATTGTTTGTCATGGGAAAATAACAAAGAAAGTAACATGGACTATGGGGTGGTTTGGCGTCTATTGGAGGGGGGGATCAAAGTTGAGTAGATTAATCTAGCAGCTCCGTAACCTTCCAGTAGGGTGCGCATCACGTGAGCTGTTCTGGTGTTATCATTAGGAAGCTGCGTGATGGGTACAATTGTGTAAGGGGCAACCTGTTCACAATTCGCAAGTGTACGTACTGCCTCCTCGTGGCAACCACTGGTAACTAAGGCCACTTGGCACATTTTTGGCCATTTGGCACAGGCTAAAGTACGGCGCTAAAGGAGAAAACCTTGACAAAAAACCCTAATCTAAGGTGGAAGAGCATATACCGAAAGATGAATGGCTGATAGGTTAATTAGCCCAAAATATGCGGACTCTGGATACCAGGCACCCTCCAGTTTTATTTAGCCTTCCTGTAGTAAAGCTGGGTGACCTACAGGTGATTTGTAATTCCGAGCAACTCGTAAGAGTAAAATCAAACGGAATACGGGGCAGGAGTAGGAATATACGAGAGTGGGACAACCCTCTCGAGGTCCTTGAGCTCCAATGCTACCGTCTTTCTAGCGGAACTACATGCTGTAGTAAACATCTAGGAGGGAGAGCAATAAGCCCAGATAGTATGTATCACGTACCGGGAGGCAGTATCGTCAGGTTCATTAAGAACCTGAATATTGACTGGACGGATAATTAAGTAGGGGCCAGCACAATAGATCTTTTAGGTCGCAGTGCGAAGTGGCTGATCGCCCGCATGGCCCCCCCAATAATAATAATAATAATAACATGGACTACCTGTGTTTTATTTATTGTAGTAGTATTTAGCGCTTTCCCAATTTTTTTGCTAATAGTTGTTTCTTGTATTGTATCGATAATTTAATTTTTTTATTTAATTATTCATTTTTTTTTTCTATTTTCAATATAAGGTTAAATATGATAATTTTAAAACATTTTAATCTAATGTACATATTAAAGCCTGAGATAAATTTTATTTTTATTATACATTTTTTTACGACTTCATATGCACAACAAAACGACTGCTCGAAAATTGAGAAAAAAAAATGTTTTTGAAACAAATTAATTGTAATCAAAATCATTATTAATTTAAAAGTTGGTTCTTTAAAATTAAAATTCAACATAAAATTGATCCAGAAAGACAGATATCATTTCGATTTTCAGTCAATTTAATTTATTAAATTTTATTTAATCTCAATTTAAATTGAGATAAATATACTTCTATAATTTATTTTGGAATCCTGAACATTTTTCTGAACATTTTTCTGAAAACAGTCTTCTGAACGAATTAATAATTTTTCTTAAAATAAATTCATAACGATTTTTAAAAATATTTTCATTAATATTAATTAGTTTAATTTAAGTATGTATAATATTCTATTCATTTTGGTATAGTCTTCGAGTCCAGCCAGCACGATAAGTAACAACAATACAGAATAAGGCAAACCGTTACATGGTAAGTTTTTAATTCAGAAAATATCATAACTAGCATAATTCGTAGGGTTTCGTTTTCAATTTCGTTGAAAGCCAATTTGGGCGCCACTTTGTAACGAGTAGCGTTTGACTGAAAGCCAGCTTCCACTCATTACATAGAATTTATCTTACTTGCTTGTTGATACCGGGCGGCATGATTCCTGCAGCTGGGCCAGGTAAAAGATTTTGGAGTGGGTAAGGTATCACAAGTAAGACCTAGTTTACCGCCGTAAGAACATTGTGAGCACTTGCTCAATTTAGGATGATTTGTTGATGGGGCTAAAGCACCCAAAACGTAAGCTGCTAATTGCAGCTCGGAGAAGGAGGATGAAAACAGGAAAGAAATTTTGACTTTGGATAGCATGGCTATCCTAAGCTTCACAGTGAGTGGATGAAATTAAAATTTGACCTCTGGCCGTGGTTATAATGGCCATAGGTCCCTAACCGTGTGTTAGTATAGAAAAGACTAGCGGACGTTGTCGACAGAAAGGCGGGTATGGTGGTTAACACCATATGTTCCCTTGCCTGCCTCTTGCGAGGCTATCGTCAGACCTCCGACCAGTCGGTGCCCGTTGTATAAGTTTTTCATATTTACCTTCTTCTTTATAATTTTTTTTTTTTTCAATCACGAAAATAAGCGCAACACAAATTTTTACTCAAACGTTACTTTTTATTTATTGCACTTATTCAAAAATGATAATTCACAAACAACACTTACATTTTATAAAACAATTTTTTATTTTTTTTTTAATTGTACGATCAAAAGAAAACGATGGTCTCAATCGCAGCCAAAAAAATTCAATCCTACTCAATAAAACATTGGCGAAGTTTTTACACAATTTTTCTGCCGATTGACCAAAAAAGAAAAATTATTTTCTATATCGATCAATCAACCGAAAAACGCATTCTTCCCCCCTCCAATATTTCGTTGATAAGCTCATATGCAAAAATTTGCAAATATTTGGCTCGTTTTTGTTCCATGTGTAAACAGATGAATTGCCCAAATTGCAAAAAACAGTGTTTGGGGCACGTATGGGTACGCGCCACTAGAATTAATAGGATTTTACACTAATTTATTTGTTGTTTGTAATACTTGTTTATATGCATATTTCCGCTATGTACAAACAAGTTTGATACAACACAAATTAGCGTAATTAGAATTATAACTGCATCCGGGAATTGTCATTATAATTTCTAGTCATTTTTAGAAGAAAATATCTTCAAAGGTGGGTTGCAGCTTTATCAGTTTATTTTATTGTGGGAATTAGGTATATGTTGTAACGGGGATGACAAGCGCCCGTTACAACTTTAAAATTTTTAATGCAGGAGCAACAGCAACCGGGGTTAATATTTTCTCCTTCATCAACCAATCACATTATTAATTCATTTGATATCAATGCTTATCTGGACTGTGCCAAAGGAAGATTAATCAAATCTTACTATGAAGTTCACCAAAATCTTGGTCATAGACAGCAAACTGAGTTATCAAATCTAATAATTGTAAAGGAATTTGATAGTATAGGAAAATTCAAAATTACTTCTGAACGATTGGGACAGTCAGCCCAACAATATTTCATTCCGTGCAATAAGCATACAAAACAATTAAGTACTGGCAAACTTTATACTGCCTATAATAAACTGCAAGCGAAAATTAATAAATTCACGGCCTAACGCAACAGCAGTACCGTAGAGTTACAGTCAGATGACCTTAATGAAAAATCTTTAGTGTTCCTAAAACATAACCTAGAACCGTATGATAAAATATCCGTCATTGAAAAATTACCACAGAATTTAGATTACGAGAGCTTAAGGATCAAGAAGATTTAGGTTGGAGTGGCTGCTTACGCACACTTAGACCGGTGTCGGTCCATTGTGATCAAGAAGATTTAAATATTTCCAAATATTTTACAAAGTTTCCTTATTCATTAAGATGTTCTAATATATTACCTGATTTATTTGAAATTCATTTTATGCACATTTTTAAAGATCATACATACAAATAAATTAATTGATGATTGGCCAGCAATTAATAAATATTTAATAGAGATTGCTAAATCAAAACAAAAATGCAATGGTTTAGAACAAATTCTACTATTAAGTAATGAGCTAACCGGATTTTTTATATTACCATTCTTAATTAATAATAATTCTGGTAGAAACCGAATAACAAATGGATCGTTTAAGTTAACAAAAGCTGAAATATCTGATCAATTTATAACAAAAGCTGCAGTAAGTATAATTATTATTATTGATTGAAGGGCCATCTAGGCGATAAGCCACCTTGCACCGCGACCTAAAAGATCTATTGTGCTGGACCCTTCTTAATTATTCGTCCAGTTAATATTCAGGCTCTTAATGAATCTGATAATACTAGTGGCCGGTACAAGATACACACTATCCGGGCTCATTGTTCTCCCTCCTAGATGTTACAGTCTTTGCCGGAAAATGGCTGGGCAATGGCACAGAACATGTTCCGCTGATTCCGCTTCCAGATCGCAGAAGCCGCATCTATCTGTCGTACTTAGGCTCATCTTAGGGCCCCCCCCCACTTCCCTCCACAGTTTCGGAATATAGTTAAAAGCATAACTTGCCCGAAACATCTGGAACAAACTGGGGAGTATTTCCTCAATACCTTTTTGAAGTAAAACTGGAAAGATACCATCGCCTTTAATGGATTTGAAAGGTTTAAAAGACCCAATAGCCCATCGCACCTTGCAGAGTGTGACAATTTTCCCACAGAGACTCTAGATCCTACTGTTAGGCGCATAGGCCACCTCACTTGAGGGATCATGCGAGTACTCTTCGGCTCCTACCACTAATGAATCTGGAAAGTGGGACTCTAGCAGTATCTCTAAGATTTCCTTCCGGTTTTCAGTGAACCTCCCATCTTGCTTCTGGAGAAGTCCTAAACCATTTGAATGATTCCTGGAAAGGACTTTCTGGAGACGAGCTGCAGAGGGTTTTTCATTGATTTCCTCACAGAAATTCCTCCAGGTATCCCTCTTGGATCTTCTTAGTTCAAGATTATATTCCATTAAGGCCATCTTATAATCGCCCCATTCACCGGTGCGTTTAGCCTTGTTGAATAATCTTCTCGATTTTTTCCTCAGTTTACCCAGCGTTCCGTTCCACCAAGGGACTATCTTTGTAGACTCCCTTCGCTTAACCGGGCAGCTGTTCTCGTAAGCCAAGTGTATAGAATTATGCAGCTGGTTTGAACAGATCTCCAAACCCTCTGGATACTCTATGTTCCCCACAACCAAGGGCATTTCTGATTCGAGTGAGACTCTATAATAGTTCAGTCGGTCAGTTTTGGAATTCATATTTCCTGCCGCCGCGGTCTCAGCCTCCAAATCGAATCTGATGTGCAAGTGATCCGATAAGGAGGCCTCTTCAGGCACATGCCAGTTTTTGATCAAGTCGCTGAAATGCGGACTAGCAAGTGTCAAATCTAGGACCTCTTGCCTAATCGCATTTATAAAAGTAGGTTTCCTTCCCCTATTGACAATGTTGAGCTGAAATATCTGATCAATTTATAACAAAAGCTGCTGTAAGTAATAATGACATCTATGTATAACAATCGAAATAGTAATCAAATCTGTTTAATTTTTAGGATGTCATACATATGCATTCTAATAAGATTCAAGAAATTAAGGCAAATGTGCAGAGTCTAAAAAATACGTTTCAGCCTTTACCTGTTGTATTGGGCGATAGTAACCCAGTAGGATATATTTATGTAGATGAAAAATTATACCTAGTGGGCTTCCTAATAAAAGCAGTTGATCTGTGCTTCAAAATTTTTGCATGTGACCCACTCGAAATACCCTATTGGAGCGGAGGCATTGTGGGTTTTTATACAACAGTGCGTTTATGGAATAAAGACTGACTGGGACAAAAATTTCATCTCAGTAAATAATTTACTAAGTACAGTAGAAAAGAAAAAACGTCTTACGTCTACGTAAAACGTCGTACAAATTACTGCTATATGTTTGTTTTGGTAAATTAACTTATCCGAATGGTAATTTTATGAAATAATAGAATTGTATTTTTACGATAATCTGATTGAATTATTTTTATTTAAATTCCATAAAATTACTAGAATTTAGTAAAATGTATGTTGAATACTGAGAACTTAAATGAAATTAAATCAATAAATTTGATTAAGTATAAAAATATAGTTTACAGAAAAGGTATGATTGTATTATTGAAATTTGGCGTCGACAGTTTACCAATATATGGGTTAATTAACTTAATTTTGTCTTAGAAATGTTTTAATTTTTTTTGTGGCTCGGTAGCAGTAATGACACATAAATTCGAAATACTTATTATTGAAGACATGATCGATACTGAAACAAAAAATTTGGTGAAATCCAATACATATTTATATGTTATAGGGTAGTGATTTATAATTAAGCTAATGTATTGACATTGTAATAATAAAATATTAATAAAGTGAATTAAAATGCCAAAACAATTAAATTGAGTTATATTATTTTTAAAACAGCTATGAAAATGTAGTGAAGAGAAGCTATCAATATTTACCAGAATCAGCTATAAATATTTTTACTTAAGGTAACTCTAATTTTTACCTTTATTAATTTTTTGTTGAATGTTAATTAATTCATGTAATTTCTAATATGCTACCGGTGATTAGACCTTTTTAAATGTGTTTTTATTAACACTAGAAGTATATTAGTATTTACGAACAATAATTCAACGAAACCGACTAATAGACAGAATTCTATTTATTTAATTATATGATTTTAGTAAGTTCCGAAGATGGTAAGAAACGAATTAGGCTACCAGGACCCCGAAACATCGATTAGAAAAATGTCCATTTTTTATTTAGGTCGATTTTAGTCTACAATAGAGGGAGTTGTGGTATCGTTTTATCGGCCCTTCGTTGTTAAAATATTCAGTCAATAGTTGCCTGACAGATTGACTAAATTTTGGATTATATAAACGGGCATCTGCCGTCTGTTGCGATGTATCTTTTTGCGTTGTTATATTTTGTAGTTGCATTTGGTCCCTGTACCACTGGCTTCTGGTACATAAGAAATTGTGTAATACACAACAATATTGGACAATTGTTGTTACCTTGTCTTGGTGTAGATTAATAGGTTTTTGAAAAATTTGAAAGCGATTGCTTAATATTCGAAAGGCCCTTTCTATATTTTGCCATGCACGACTTAACCTTAGATTAAATATTTTTTTCGTTTCATCGGTTGTTGTAAAAGAATATGATATCATCATATTTTTCGATACCGGAAAGGCATTATCGCCAATAAACATATGCGGTAACATTCTTAAATTCCCGATAATTTTTTTTTGGTGGTAAATATTTATCGGGTTGTTGTAGTATATAGATAAAATCCGCTCGTTACAAAACGCCGGCATCACTAATTCTTCCAATGCACCCAACGTCAATGAATATAAATTTTCCGTATATATACATCTGCAAAACCAAGTAACACAACACTGTGAAACCCTTTCTAGTTATAAAATAATGGTGCATTTTGTTTCGATGGCCTGAAAGCAATATGTTTGCAATCGAGTACACCTAAACAATTTGATTACTGCCATTTTAAGCTGTAGTCATCTGAAATTTTTGACCAATCTCCTTTGGTAGTAGGAAACTGAAATGAAATATTATTTATAAATATTTTTTTGATAATTTATTATGTTTTCATATTTTTAATTTACCTTTAAATATGATTTTTTAAAAGTTTGTAAATAGCTTCACAAACACTTAAAATTGATGTGGCAAAGAATGATTAAGACAATTAGGAGTTATATGCTGTGTGCCTGACCCCGATTTTTTCGTTTAAATTGGTGACTTTTCATTTCAATACTACATTGTGCTACTAACCACCAGGTGGCTAACGAAAAGTATCCTCGCAAGGTTACTTTTCAATTTAGTTGTCAAAAGTTATGATTGTTTTTACGTGCGCAGTGCGATTCGATTAGGTATTATTTTGAAAACATAAAAATAATTTATAATTGTGATTATTTAATAATAATTTTATTTAAAATGAGCAAACGGCAATATTCCACTAGATGTAAGTATCTATAAACTAAATGTAATTGTATATGGTGTGTGGTTACATTCAATTTAAGTTAATGTGATCTCATTTTTTATGTAAAATAAATTAATTTACTTTGTATAGTTTGCGACAAATGTAGATAATCCAACCATTTTAATAAATATTTACTTTTAGAGACTTACGATGAAACTCTTAAATTTATAAAAGCTCGTATAAAACTGGAGAAGATTTTTATTGGAAAATTCTACGATTTGAGGACCAGTTGGGAGTAAATAATTGTATTATATTTATATTATGTATTTTTATAAATTTGTACGTACACATTTTTGTATGAAAGTGGGAGAAGAAGCAGGAATTTAGGATGATTGGGGAAAATTAAAGAAAAAGTGGTCAAACATCATGACCAAATAAAAGGTATTTTTTTTATGGTAGTATTTGACAATTTTAATAAAAACAGATAATTTTAATTTGATATAGACGATAATCGAGCCTCCGACTGGCTTAGGAACAGAGGATGAAAGGCCATAGCCTCTAACCAGGCCTTATTTTGATTTAATGCACGACTACGCGTCCGCTAGATATAATAATTATCCGCCGAATATTTGGGATACAAGCAGAAGTTATCTTTTTGAGTACCGAGGAAAGAAAACAGAAGTGAACTTTTTGAATACCGAGGACTCCAATTCAATTAGCGAGGGTTCTACATCACGTAGTAAGTCAAGGGACATGCCATCTACTTCGCGAGGTGAGAGATCTTCATCGCGGTGTTCTGTCGGCAAGGATAAAAATGCGAAATTAATGCGACACGCAGCAAAAACAATTATTAAATAAATGGCCTTAAAACATAATAAAACCGCCGATGACAGTAGTGAAGAAGATTAAATGCCAGTTGATTGATACCATTGTGAAGTATCGAGAAAAGATACTATAATCTTTATTATTAAACTTTATTTATTATCATTTAATTACAAAAATGAAATTTGTTTATTTTATCAAAATAAATTATCTTGAAATACATATTATCATAGTGTACAACTTACACCTGGGCGAGTAACGAATAGCGGAAAGTTAATGCTGTCTCTTCATCAGTATGCTGAATATTATGTTGTGGTGTTTAATTTTCTAATAAAAATTCGGTGGTTTCCTCCAAATCTACACCGTCATTTAGACAAATATTGTGTATGACACAACATGCTAATACTGTTTTTATAGAATTTTCTATTTTTAATTCTAAGCTTTTTAGAAAAATTGCTCGCCACCTTGTTTTCATTCGTCCAAAAGTATTCTCTATAATGCTTCGTGCCCGACTATGCAACAAATTAAAGTGTCTTTCTTGAGAGGTCAGTGCACGATATTGACGAAAAGGTGTTATTACTGGCACAGGCGTCCAAGTGCATTTATATCCACTATCCCCTAACAAGTAGTATCCAGGTGGAGGAAAATTGCCCGACCGATATATATTACTGTTGCAGATGATTCGTTGATCGTGTACTGATCCTGGATATCCAGCAACAATATTTATAAACTTCCCATGGGCTCACATATGTCCATTATGTTTAGACTATAATCCAACTTTTGATTTATGTACTGGTCATGCAAGTTCGTGGGTACAATAATTTTTACGTGCCACCCATCTATGGAACCAATAGCTTTTGAAAATATATTTGTATTCGCTCTGGAGTTAAAATGGTTAACAATTTGTTCGTACTCCTCAAATGTCTGCAGTTTTATAATTTTTTTGGAAATATCGATGAATGAATTTAACAGATTATGTACAATTGTTCTGACGGAGTAACGCGATATTCCAAATGATACCCCTGTCACTCTATAGCTTGCCCCATATGCGAGCCAGTACAAATAAACGCAAAGTTTAAATTTTATGCAGTATCCGAGATTATTTTGCTCAAATACCAATAACATTCGATGGAGTGATCTCACGGATACTCGAATGTGTTTTTTAGTTAATGCCTCGTCGTCGGATGATAGTCTTTGATAAAACTCACTTTTATAATATTTGACAAACTTTGTAGTTTATACATATTTTTTTTTAAGTAATTTTTCGTAATTGATTATTATATTAATAAATAATGCAATTGCCATATCATCTTCACTTTCAATTTCCGTTTTTTTTTTTAATTATTTAATTTGTTAAATTATTTTTTTTAACAAAAGTTGACGTTTAAATTAGGGTTGACGTTTCAAAAGTCGCTATTTAAAATAATGAAAAGCCAGGCACGGCTTGCCTTATTGACCCTTGTGCCATATTTGAATAACTGCCATGAACTTGTCAATAATTTAGAAAAGTCAATTATTTAGTCGAAAAAATCAACGTGAGGCACACAGCAATTGTCTAGCTCCATGAAGTTTTCTCCTATAGCCAAAAACCTCGTAACTGCCAGTTTTTCTTCTGGATTAATTGCTTCCCTCATGTGTGTGTCCAATTTTTCAATATCTGGCCTAATTGCGGATACAATAAAATTGAAACTATCCTCGTCCATTGGTATAAAATTTGTATAATCCTTTGAATGAGACTTCAATTCCAACATGAGATTATCGGTGTTACCAAATCGTTTTCTGGTTTTTCTATAGTTTTTAATCCTACAACGTTTCTTTCTTTCTGGTCCAGTTTCTTCCTTTTCTTCTTCCATTGCAGTTGATAATAGTAAGCAAGCTACAGCAGTTGACGCCATAACCACAATCGAAGCTCCTTCTTCATCATCATTCTGGTAAATTATTTAAAGTAGTTATTTAAAGAATTGAAGTATAAAAAATTACTATGTTTGTATAACCAGATAATAAATTAATACATTATTTGGTTATACATACATTGTAATAAAATTTTTTTTTGTGTAATTATTTTTGACAACAATTAACAAAATAGCGGAATAACTTATTTTTGCACTCATAGCAACATTCCCAGTTGAAAAGCATTTATGAAATGAAAAAGATTCATAAACATATATAGAAATGTATTAAATGAAACCGGATTCATGAATCCTTGTGTAAACGACTATGGGATTTTTGAAACCAGAGAACCAGGATTAATGAGACCAAGTGTAAATACGCCCATTTACTTTCTTGCATTACATTACTCTGCTTTCAAAAAATCAATTTGCGTTTACACGGATTTTCTTGAAACGTGATTCTTTTGAATTATTTGTCTACGTATGTGTAAAAATATTTTCAGTATTATCGTAGAACAGCTCGTAGCGTATAGCTAGTAAATTTTTTTAAAATAAATTAGTGATGTCGCCATTTTGTTGGCTCTGTTTTTTATAAAAACAATACATAACTAATAAACTCTGTGAAATTTGTGTTAAATTTGTTTGTTAAAAGTTTATTTTCTATTAAACAAAGCGCTGTTTTTGTTGCTTTTCTTAAAAAAATTAAAAACTAGTGAAATAAATTTTGTGTACAAAATTTTTCTGATTGAAATTATACGTTTTGAATTTATGATTTAATTTAAATTAATGTAAGGTTATATAATTCGATATATAAAAAAGACAAATTATCACTGTAATACTCATTTAAGTAGAAACAAGCTGTATCGAAATCGAGTCTTGTTAAATATAAAAAAATTGTAATTCCACGATAAGAAAGTTTTTGTACTTATATTAATGTAATTTTTGTTTTAGCAATAAATTGTTTTATAGTTTTAATTTTATAATTAATAAAAGTGGAATAAGTTACACGAAAAACGACATTGTCTATGGGGAATTAATAAACTATTCATTTGATTATTAAAACACACCATAAATTTTATTTATTTAAATAAATCTTTATTATTTATTATATTTATTTAATGTATTTTTTAAAAGAACGTTATAACACTTAAATATGCATATCGTTCATACTATATTTATATTTATTTTTAGTACATATAGTAATGAACTGCATATTTCGAATATCTTTTTTTCAACTTACATTTTATTTTCAAACAAAATGTTTGTTGGGTAAAAAAGCTATGTTTTTATGAACACTGCGTTTAGGGGAGAATGTAAGCGTTCCATATTTTATTGAACTCTATGATTGCTTCTATTTGTTTACTCACTTGTTGACAATACGAATCTGAACAAATAATTTTTGGATAGGATTTATTTAGGAATATATCACCACAATACTCCCCTTCCAGTAGATTCTGTATGAATTTACGTATAAGTGAGTAAGTATCGTTCGTCTGAAATAATTGAATTTTGTGATTGTGTGAAGTCTTGTGGTATTATTGTTTGTATCGTGACGGTGTTCTGATAATTCGTCTTGATCTTGTTTGAGTCGGTTCTGTAGGTGGTTTTTGTTGTAAATCGAAAGTAACTTTTTTTGTTGATGTAGTTTTACCGTTCTCTGAAACTATTAATTGTTGGTCGAAATTTGGTCTATTGGTTTTAGTAGTTGGTGTTTGTACGTCTTGAGTGTTTTCCAAATGACACGGTTTTAGTCTGTCGATTGATACTTTGACCGGTTTGCCTTTAATTTCAAGTGTAAAAGTTTTATCTGTTTTCTCTATAACTCTGTAGGGTCCTGTGTACGGCGGTTCAAGTGATTTCCGTAATGCGTCCGTCCGTAAGAAAACATGAGATGAGGAAGGCAAGTCTTTCGAAATGAAAATTTTGTTCGTAGAATGCCGAGATGCTGGTGTTGGTCGTATTTCTTTGAAATGATTTTTCAAATTTTGAACGAAATCGTTTTGTGAAATTTTGGTATCGGAAGATTGATCAAAAAATTGTCCAGGAATTCGAACAGTGGATATATAAACTAGTTCTGCTGGTGTAGTTTTTAGTTCTTCGCTGTAAGTGGTACGAAGTCCCAGTAGAATTGTCGGTAAAATGTTAGCCCAATCTGGTCTGTTGTGACACATAATGGCTGATTTGATGGTGCGATGCCATCTTTCAATCATGCCATTACATTTTGGATTGTAGCTAGTTGTACGTCGATGTTGGAAGCCTAAAAGTGTAGATAATTCCGAAAATAAATGTGATTCGAATTGAGCCCCCTGATCTGTAACGATGAATTCTGGCACGCCGAATCGAGCTATCCAAGTTGAATATACGGCAAATGCGACAGTGACAGCAGTCATGTCCGGCACTGGCACCGCCTCAGCCCAACGCGAGTAACGATCAATTAACGTCACGCAATATCGGTTGTTTCCGGAGATTGGAAGTGGACCAATGATATCCAAGTGAATTTCTGTGAATCGTTGAGAAGCGAGATTGTAAGAGCCGAGAGGTGATTGGATGTGCCTTGAAATTTTCGATTTTTGACATGGTATACAATTTTGAGCCATCGTTTTTGAATCTTTGGAAATGGAGGGCCAAACAACATTTGGAGTCAATAATTTGATGGAAGCTTTTACGCCCGGATGAGATAAATTATGTAAAGATTCAAAAACAATTTTCCGAAATGCTGGCGGAATGAAGGGTCTTGGTACACCGGTTGATACGTCGCAACATATGGATTTAGTTGCGTTGAACGTTAGAGGAATTTGCACTAGTTTAAGAGATGTGTTTGTATTATTATTTAAAATCTCTCGTAGTTCGATATCCTTGGTTTGAGCATCTGCGATTGCTGCATAATCAATGCTTTCAGGAATAGAAATTTGATTGATGCGGGAGAGGGTATCTGCAACGACATTATTTATGCCGGAGACGTGTTGAATATCGGTAGTGAATTGGCCGATGAAATCTAGATGTCTGAATTGACGAGGAGATGCTTTTTCAGGGTTTTGTTTGAATGCGTAGATTAATGGTTTATGGTCGGTGAACAATGTGAACTCACGACCTTCCAATAAGAATTTGAAGTGCTTAATGCCAGAGTAAGCTGCAAGCAACTCTCTGTCATAAGCACTGTACCGTTTTTGCGTTTCGTTAAGTCGTACTGAGAAGAAACCGAGTGGTTGCCAAGTATCGGAGATGTACTGCTGTACAACTGCCCCAATTGCCGTATCTGAAGCGTCGACCATGATCGCGAGTGGAGCTAAAATCGCTGGGTGATTCAGCAACGTTGCTTCGCATAATTTTGATTTACAATTTTCAAAAGCTTGAATTAGTGGTGTTGACCACTCAATTAGTTGTTTGCTGTTTTTTTTATAACCTTTGAGTAAATCGTTTAGAAGAATTTGGTCTGCCGCGGCGCCGGGAATGAAACGTCTGTAAAAATTTATCGTGCCCAAAAAACGTTTGATACCATCAACAGTTTCTGGGCGTTTATAGTTTTTGACAATTTGGATGCGGTCTTGATTTGGAAGTATACCTTGTCCAGTGACCGTGTGTCCTAAAAATACAATTTCTGTCTGTGCGAAAACGCATTTGTCCGTATTAATTATAAGTCCGTTGTCTGAAAATTTTTGAAAAACAATTTCGAGGTGTTCTAAATGTTCGTCAAGTGATTTGGATGCAATTAATACGTCGTCTAAATATACAAAACAGAAGTTAAGGCCTAAAAGTATGGAATGCATTAGTCTTTGAAATGTCTGTGCTGCATTCCGTAGTCCGAATGTCATTTTTGTGAATTCAAAAAGGCCGAAAGGTGTAGATATTGCTGTTTTGGGTATGTCCGTTGGTTCGATGGGAATTTGGTGGTACGCCTGGACAAGGTCTAGTGTCGAAAAAATGGTGCAACCTTCAAGTTGATACGAAAAATCTTGAAGGTGCGGAATGGGGTAACGATCTGGGATGGTTATATTATTCAACGACCTATAATCACCACATGGTCTCCATGTTCCATTCTTCTTCTTGACTAAATGAAGTGGACTGGACCAGGCACTGCTACTTGGTCTGCATATTCCTTGTGCCATCATGTGTTGGAACTCAACTTTTGCAATTTGCAGTTTGTCGGGTGCCAAACGTCGTGTTTTACAAGATACAGGGGGTCCATTAGTTTCCAAACGGTGAGTAATTTTGTGATTAATTAATTTAGTAGATAGACCACTGTTCACTAAACCCGGAAATTTCCCGATCAAAATGTCGATTTTAGAATTTTGGTTCGTTTTGTTAATAAAAGATAGGGTCGGATTTGGTTCTTGTGATAAGACACCTCTGACAAACAGGGAGGTTAACGGATCAATTATCCTCTGTCCCTGGATGTCTACTAAAAGGCCTGTTTGTTTTAAAAAATCCGCCCCTATCATTGGCAATGAAACTTCAGCGATGATAAACTCCCAACGGAATTCTCGTCGAAGTCCGAAGTCTAATTTTAAAATTTTAGTGCCGAAAGATTTTACCGGAGTGCCGTTTGCCGCGAATAATTTTTTTGTAGAATTTGATATAAGTGTTGTTTGATACAGATTTTCTGGAATGACTGAAACATCTGCTCCGGTGTCCACTAAAAATTTTAGTCTTGTGTTTCTATCAAAAATTACTAAACGGCTCGCTAGTTGACCATCAACACTTGCCGTTAATTCGTGATGGTCTAGCGAAAATTTTTGTCAACATTTTTTGAGTGTTCCTCAAAATTTTCGCACCCCATCACACATTGTTTTGCGTTTTCACCGAATTTAAAATGAAAATAACTAATTTTAAATCTTGGATTCAGTTTTCGAATTGGTGATCGTGACGGACTTCGAAATTTTGACCGAGAATTTGGACGTGCACGAGAATTGCTACATAATTCTGCAATCATTCCTGTTAGCTTATCAATTTTGCTGTCCGTCTCTGCTTTATAATGTTTCAGTTCTGTATTTTCTGTTGTAGAATCTGATATGCTGTTGATGTTTAATGAGTTTGTCATCGTCTCCAAAATATTGTCTGCTCGAGTGGCTAATATTGCTAGTGAAACGTCATTTTCAAATGGAGTCAGTATCATCTGTATTTGTGCTGGAAGTCGTTTCATCCATAGTTGTCGTATTGCGTTGTCATCGAAAACTGTTCCCGCGTTCAGTCTGAATTTATTGAGTAGCATGGATGGTTTCTGGTCTCCGAGAGTAAGTCCGTGTAAAACATTATTTAATTTCGTCCGTTCCGTCTCTCCTAACACTCGTACAACTTCCTCCTTGAACGCAGTGTAAGGAGTAGTCTTTTTGTCCCGTAGTATTATATTTCCAAAAGTGTCGTGATGTCGTGCGTCTAAAGCTGCGAGTGCGTGTGCGTATTTTGTCTGTTCCGTGGTAATGTTTGCTAACAGGAATGACTGCTCTAATATCGAAAACCAAATGACCGGATTTTGACTGTATAGGTGTTGTGGAGGTCTAAACGCTACATGTGCGCTATTTGTCACATTAGCTGGTATTGATGTTATAACTGGAGGTGGAGAATTGGTTGATGGGCTTGGACCTTCCTCAGCACTGTTATCATCGATTGTCAGTTGTTGTCGTAGTGCGTCTATTAAAGCCAAAATTTCTTCGTTAGTCATGGTTCTGTCTGGTGTGTTATCTATTTGAGGAGTATTGGGATCCATAATTTTTTTAAAAATAAAAATAAATTTAACACGAACAAAAATTTTTTAAATAGGTGAGAAAATGGTGATAATTGTGGACAGTGAAACAAACGAGGTAAGAATAATATTGTGAACTGACGACAAATGAGTAAACCAACAAATAAACGACACCAAAATAATATTGATTTTTCGTTTTTTTTTTTTTATTTTTTAACATGTAGTTCTTTAAAATTTGGAATACTCACGGTTCCCCTCCTTTCGTCGTGTACGCTTTTTGGTTAGTGATGATGTCTTCCTTGTGCGACCTTGCACGGCTAAACAACAAAAACTCTTTTAGCTTACCACGGGTGGGGGCCAGAACTGTTTATGTATTAACTACACTGAATATTTCGGTTGACCGCTTACCACTGGTGGGAGCTATGTCGTCAATGCAATATTCAGATGTTTGGTGTCTGGAAAATGGTTGAATTAAACTCGCTGTTATTAGCAGTTTAGTTGTTGATTTATAGCGATGTTTTGGCTGGCCGATATAGCTAAACGGTATTGTTGTTTAAAACGGCTTTGCTGGCTATTATGCTGAATTGCTGGTTAACGGCTTTGCTGGTTATTATGCTGTATTGCTGGTTAACGGCTTTGCTGATTGTTGTGCTGTATTGCTGGTTAACGGCTTTGCTGATTATTGTGCTGTATTGCTGGTTAACGGCTTCGCTGGTTGTTATGCTGTATTGCTGGTTAATACGGTTTTGCTGATTGCTGGTTATTATGCAGTTGTTCTGCTTGTTCTTTGGTTGGTTGCGTTTTTTGATCACGTCGGGGTCACCAGTTATGGGGAATTAATAAACTATTCATTTGATTATTAAAACACACCATAAATTTTATTTATTTAAATAAATCTTTATTATTTATTATATTTATTTAATGTATTTTTTAAAAGAACGTTATAACACTTAAATATGCATATCGTTCATACTATATTTATATTTATTTTTAGTACATATAGTAATGAACTGCATATTTCGAATATCTTTTTTTCAACTTACATTTTATTTTCAAACAAAATGTTTGTTGGGTAAAAAAGCTATGTTTTTATGAACACTGCGTTTAGGGGAGAATGTAAGCGTTCCATATTTTATTGAACTCTATGATTGCTTCTATTTGTTTACTCACTTGTTGACAATACGAATCTGAACAAATAATTTTTGGATAGGATTTATTTAGGAATATATCACCACATGTCTTCTAAATCTAAAAATGATCATATTTCGACAGTGTACAAATACTTAAATTCAGCGTATCAGGTTCGAACTAACAAATTTAACTTATATTTTAATTGAGTATGTAGAAGAAAAAATTTAATACCGAAATATATAAAGGTTAACATTAAATGCAAATCAAAAACCTCACTTTATACAAAAACAAAAGCTGAAAAATTGTGGTTATCGAAAGAAATTAAAATGTTGTACACAAAAAAAGATCACCAAACAATGGACACATATTTTTTACAACTAGAAATTTCAAAAAGTTTTCATTATTTACAATACACAGAAATTTTAAGATTAATCGACGAAAAACTGGAAATAAAATTAAAACAAAAACGAAAAAATATTAAAAAGAAATTAATAATTAAACCAAATCCAAACCATCCAGAATAGTGAAGAGATAGTCACCAGAAAACATCAATTTTACGAAAGATTGCACAACAAAACCGACCTTATATTTGATGATAAAGAGATCACCGACTCCATAATTCATAGAAACAGTTAATAGCGTCGAACACGACTCGCGGTAACGGTAAATACATAAAATAATACTGTTTGAGCTTAGATATACACAGTAAGTAAGATAAGAAAATATAAAGATAGAATTTTTTATGATAACTTCCACTGCGACCTGATAAAATTTAGTTAAACTGTTTGATAACAATAAATGGCACTAGATACGACTCACGTAAATGATAAATTCATAAGATGCGGTTATTTGAGCCTAGAAATGCACGTTCAGTTAAGACAACTAATGTGTTACATGCAGGAAGAGAATATATACATTTTAATTTACTCTATAACTGCCGCTGCGACCCAATAAAAATGGTTATAATAAATAAGAAACAGTTAGTGTTACCGAACACGACACGCGATATTGGTAAATTCATTAAATAATGCTGTTTGGGCTTCCAAATACACAGTTGATAAGATCAGAGAATAAATAGATTGTAATTTACTTGATAACTTCCACTGCGGCTCAATAAAAGTTATATTAACTGTTTAAGAACAATAAATGGCACTAGATATGACTCACGAGAATGATAAATTCATAATATGCACATATTTGGGCCTAGAAAATCACATTTAAGTAACGTCAATTAATGTGTTACATGCAGGAAGAGAATATATAGTTTTTAATTTACTCTATAAAAACGGCAGACTCAATAAAATTGGTTCTAATTAATTAGAAACATTAATGGCACTGAACACGACTCGTGATATTGGTAAATACATACAATAATGCTGTTTGGGCTTAGAAGTGCACAGTTGGTAAGACCAATAAAAGTAATCTAAGCTGATTAAGAACAATAAATAGCACTAGACATGACCCAACCCACGAGAATTATATATTTATAGTAATGTACATTTACATTGGCTTTGACTTTTGAGTCAGGCGGACAATTTTTTTTTATTTTTTATTTTCTTAAAATAAAAACCAAAATTAGAATTTTTATAAAACCTTATAGTACAAATCTTTAGACTAGAATGCTGCAGGGATAGTTCAAGTTTTCGGAAAGGTAAAAAATGGCAGTAAAGAAGAAATGAAGGACATACCATATACACAAACATAATATGATTTACCGTCAGGGAACAAAACATGAACGGCACCATAAGATAAACCCATTTAAATCTAGAGAACTGTTTTATACCCAAATTAGTCCGTTTTTGTCTGAATTTTGTGATATTGGAGATATTTTTATTATTACACGGCTGTACAAACTATATTTATTCAATACCAATGTTCAATTTCGGATTGCTGCATTAAATAACATTCCTTTTTCAGCACAATAATGTTCCCAGACATAACAAGAATCATTGCTATGAAATTATACAGAAATCTTAAATAAAATAATTTGTCTCAGCCGGGCAGGGCTTTGATTTAAACTGCCGAAGGTTTAAGTGAAAGTGAACGATATTCACGATCTAACTAGATTAAAAAATTCGTAGCAGCGTACTGGAAATACCGAGTGGAATAAGGTCCTACGTGATTTTAACAACAAATTTTTGAACCACTTGCGAGATGTTATAGAGACTAAGCAAAAACTAACCATGTCCGTATAAACATTGGGTGACTATATCATTATTTAGTTAGCCAAAAATAATTTAAAAATTAATTGATTGACCGTTAATTATGAGAACCAATTTGTTTGCACAAATAGCTAAATTGAAATTAAATTCTTTTTATTATTTATATAACTTTTAAAGTTCGCTATGTTACATTGTATTAAAAATTGAGCTTGCACCAATAATTTTGTTAAGGACTGTATAAATAATAACTAACCTAATTATTCTGCTTTACATTTTAATCAAAAATGTTTAAATTTTAATAATGTCAAAAATTACAGTTAGTTTTTAAGAGACTTGTTTGTGCATACAAATTTCTTGTCAAAACTATTTGTGCATTATGAAAAAATTTAAAACAAATCGGTAAATTAGTTTTAGTGAATTAAAAGGTGATTTCGTCACAGTTTTTGTCTTTATGACATTTCGCAAGTGGTCCAAAACTTTGTTTATATAATCACCTAGAACCCCATTTTGGTCTTAATAGATCGTGAACATTTTACACTTTAATTTCAACATCCGTAAGTTTAAATCGATGATTGTTGATGTCTAAGTCATTATGATTACCGTCACGAATGAAAAGTGAACAGCATCTTAAGCATAAGCTCATTGAACTCAAAAATAATTATGTTAATAGAATTTTTACTTGATTTAATGCGTAATATTTAACAATCGAGCTTTTTACAAATTTTTTTTGCTACTCGAGATTTTTAGCATTATCTAAACTACCTAACGAGTATATCAAAGCATGTACACATTTTATAAACATACGTTTTAGACGATAAAGCGTATATCGGCAATTCGTATTTAAGCTTTTTGTATAATATAATTTTATTTTTGATTCTAAATGTACAGCCTTTTTACATGAAAAGCATTCACATACAAATTTATTTTAGAATAAATTAACATTTGTTTGTTTGATAAATCGGTTTTATAAGTTTACTTTGTATTGGATTTTTTTCATAAATAAAACAATTTTTTCTAATTTTGTTATAAAATTTATCACTTTTCAAAATTGTAAGAGGTTGCGAAATGGCATATTTCTTAGAAATAGTTAGGAAGAAAAGATTGTGCCTTCTTAACCAAAAAAAATTGAAATTAATTTGGAATTTTGCGATTTAAAGTTTTTTTTCTAATCAAAATTCAAAAATAATATCCTTTTGTTTAACTGTAAAAATATCCCACTCAATAATTGTTTATAATAAATTATTGGCTGAAGAAAATAAAAATAATAAAGATAAGTTACACAACCGGATATTCCAAAAATTATTTGCAAGCGAAGTATTTCACTTTTTTTTCTGTACGTTTAGGCGATTACATATCATGTAAATTACATCACTTCAATAAAAGTATTTCGTCAATCAGCTGTGTCGCTGTAATCACAGTTAAAAACAAAATTATATTTCATAAATAATAATCATAATTGAAAGATCAATACTCAACCTTAATAATTTATAATTTTCCAATTTTTTTTTCCAAACTGCGTACTAAATTCAACGAAAATGAGAAAATGAAAATAGAAAATGAAACCAAATTCAACAGAGTTTTTTTTTTGTGATTTTATTGTATCCCATTAAATTAAATGGATATTGCAAAAGATTTAGGGAGAATTATTAATCAAGTAAAATTGGTCACAACTGAATTCAGAACATACAATAACTCGAAATGGAATATTTAGGAAATGGACAAAAAAAAAATTCGATTTTCCATTTACGATTTTTCGCTAAGCGTTAAATTGATTAATATCGAGTGACTGATGGTGATAATCAATAAAAATTGTTTTTTTTTTTTTTTGGTATAAGATTTAAACGTGTCCACTTAAGCATTTTACCATAATTGCTCTTTATATCCATATTTAACTTATTTTTCCTAATCGTTGCAATAAAAACGAAAACTCTTATCATCCGGCCGTGGTAATCCATAATTAAAAATGAAAAATCTCATTTCAAGAGAATAATAATATGATGTATAGTAAAATCATGTACCAATTATGTATAATGAAATGACCCTTAAAAAAGGAAAATCTTCTTTAGGTTCAATAAGTTTTCAATTTAAATTATTTTAATATCACCAAGAGGATATCCCTCTTTAAATTTGACTATAATTTTGTTCAATCAAATTTTCTTATTTTACAGCAGCATAAAAAAAAAACTTGAAAACACCAACAACCTACCAATACATTTTATCGACATTGTCTCCATACATTAAAAATGAAAAATTGGATTTGTAGTCTCTGTATATTAATATTGTTGAAAACATTATTTTTATATAGAGAGACAAGCTCTGTACCAAAACCATAAGCAAAAAAAAAAAAAAATTGTCTTAGGAAGCGAAACAAAACTTTTATATTGGAAAGAATATATATTACATGAACAACAATTGTACAACTTAATATATGGATATGTATATTGTATATAGATACATGTACTACAAACGTACAATAATGACGAAGATCAAACTGGAACACACATAGTTCAGGATAAAATAAATAACAATAGGATAAATATTGGTAGATTTTGTTATCAGTCGGAAAAGATAAATCGAATATTGTGAATGTATATATTATTTTATGTATGTTTGTTTGTATGTATCGATACAAATAAAAATTGATAGAAAAGATAAATCATTCGCCGAAGAAAACAACTTGAATAAGGAGTAACATAAAATGTTGAATTTCTCGTTTATTATTTTTTATTTCTTTTTTTGGTTTTGTTTGTAATTTCGTCTTACTTCAAAAAAGAAGGATGTGATCAAAATTTGTATTTTAGTTTGTTTTCTAGTTGTAGATATATATTTTCGATATCTCGTAATCGCCCGTATATTAGTATGTACATACATTTTTATTCGTCCGCGAACAATATCGAAATTATGTATAATGAGGTAAGTATTAAACGCGAATATTTCTTTTTGCTTTGTTCAAAATTTCCATATTTTTTATTTAATTGTATTGTACATACATAAAGATGCTTCTCTGAGGGAAAAGTATTGCGTAAGGATGGAACATACCGTTTTCCTTTTTGGTACCATAATAAAAATAACTAGGTTTGGCAGTAACGAATTGTTATCCTATTTATTCTTAACAGGTATTTACCCAACGGTCGGATTTTTTTTTGGATGGATCAATAAATATTAAACAAGATACTATCTATATATTTGGATAATGTACTTTGCAAGATTAAGATTTTTGTTTATTTTATATTAAATATGAAATATTTACGTTTGATTTTCTTTTAATATTTTCAATTTACAGACAATACGACTGTACAGTAATTGTATGTCCACTGATTCGCATTACCTTTCAAATTCAAACTTATAGTTTTTACATTATCATCTTAAAATAATAACCATAGACCAGCGATGGCGAACCCATGACCCGCCGGTCATCTAATGACCACGAGACAATATGCAATATGCATTTACATTTCCAAAAGTCTAACTAAAGTTTTGTACATTTAAAAAATGAGATTTCAAATGTTTGCAAAACACTGAAATATATATACTATATACATAGGTATATATATATATATATATATATATATATATATATATATATATATATATATATATATATATATATATATATATATATATATATATATATATAGATATATGTATATTTATATATATATATATATATATATATATATATATATATATATATATATATATATATATATATATATATATATATATATATATATATATATGTATATATATATATATATATATATATATATATATATATATATATATATATATATATATAACTATATATATATATATTTATCTATATATATATATATATATATATATATATATATATATATATATATATATATATATAATATACATATATATATATATGTATATACATAGGTATATGTATACATAAATATGTATATATATATTTATATATATATATATATATATATATATATATATATATATATATAATATATATATATATATATATATATATATATATATATACTATATAATATATATATATATATATATATATATATATAATATATATATATATATATATATATATATATATATATATATATATATATATATATATATATATATATATATATATATATATATATATATATATATATATATATATATATATATATATATATATATATATATATATATATATATATATATATATATATATATATATATATATATATATATATAAATATATATATAAATATACTATATATACTTATATATATATATATATATATATATATATATATATATATATATATATATATATATACTTATATATATATATACATATATATATATATATATATATATATATATATATATATATATATATATATATATATATATATATATATTACGAAAGTTACAAATATAACATGGCGCAGCCTAATGCAATTTAAATGGGAATAGATAAAAGAAAAATTGTGAAAAGTTTAGAGGACACACATTTTAAAACACCACGCGGAAGGCCACGTTAATCACGGTTAATACTGTTGAAAAAAAGCAACATGGATTTTATTAAAAAAGTGGACAAATTAAACTTAGAAGGCAGTAATATATCAGAAAATTTGCGTATATGGAAGCAAAATTACGAAATACTTTTTACGGCAATAGAAGCTTCGAAAAAAACAAAACCAATCCAGGTTACTGTCTTTTTAAACGCAATTGGAAAGGAGGCAGTCGAAATTTTTAATACGTTCAACTTATCAGAAGAAGATAAAGTTAATTATGAAAAAGTGATCTCACCATTCGAAAATTTCTGCCAGCCACGAAAGAATGAATTGTACGAAAGCTTCGTGTTTCGTAATCGAAAACAAGATAATGGTGAACCGTTTGGCGTAGGCGGATAAGCAGTTACAATAAAGATTTTTGGAAGCTGATGATGGAATAACATTAGCGAAAGTAGTGGAAATGGGAAGAGCAGCCGAAACATTAAAGAGTCAAATAATGGATATTCAGAAACCAAGTACATCGTTAGACGCAATTAATCACGATAGAGAAGCCAAGACACACATGGCAGCAATCAACAAAACAATCTTTAGTAAAGATAAGTATCAAGCTAATAAAACGAATTATAATAGTTATAAGAACAATCAATTCAATAGAAATCAAAATTATAGGCAGTAATATATCAGAAAATTTGCGTATATGGAAGCAAAATTACGAAATACTTTTTACGGCAATAGAAGCTTCGAAAAAAACAAAACCAATCCAGGTTACTGTCTTTTTAAACGCAATTGGAAAGGAGGCAGCCGAAATTTTTAATACGTTCAACTTATCAGAAGAAGATAAAGTTAATTATGAAAAAGTGATCTCACCATTCGAAAATTTCTGCCAGCCACGAAAGAATGAATTGTACGAAAGCTTCGTGTTTCGTAATCGAAAACAAGATAATGGTGAACCGTTTGGCGTAGGCGGATAAGCAGTTACAATAAAGATTTTTGGAAGCTGATGATGGAATAACATTAGCGAAAGTAGTGGAAATGGGAAGAGCAGCCGAAACATTAAAGAGTCAAATAATGGATATTCAGAAACCAAGTACATCGTTAGACGCAATTAATCACGATAGAGAAGCCAAGACACACATGGCAGCAATCAACAAAACAATCTTTAGTAAAGATAAGTATCAAGCTAATAAAACGAATTATAATAGTTATAAGAACAATCAATTCAATAGAAATCAAAATTATAGGCAGTAATATATCAGAAAATTTGCGTATATGGAAGCAAAATTACGAAATACTTTTTACGGCAATAGAAGCTTCGAAAAAAACAAAACCAATCCAGGTTACTGTCTTTTTAAACGCAATTGGAAAGGAGGCAGTCGAAATTTTTAATACGTTCAACTTATCAGAAGAAGATAAAGTTAATTATGAAAAAGTGATCTCACCATTCGAAAATTTCTGCCAGCCACGAAAGAATGAATTGTACGAAAGCTTCGTGTTTCGTAATCGAAAACAAGATAATGGTGAACCGTTTGGCGTAGGCGGATAAGCAGTTACAATAAAGATTTTTGGAAGCTGATGATGGAATAACATTAGCGAAAGTAGTGGAAATGGGAAGAGCAGCCGAAACATTAAAGAGTCAAATAATGGATATTCAGAAACCAAGTACATCGTTAGACGCAATTAATCACGATAGAGAAGCCAAGACACACATGGCAGCAATCAACAAAACAATCTTTAGTAAAGATAAGTATCAAGCTAATAAAACGAATTATAATAGTTATAAGAACAATCAATTCAATAGAAATCAAAATAGTAAAAACAATTTTGCATCTAATTCTAGGCCAAATTATAACTAACATGCTAGGAATAAAATCTACAAAAAGTATACATATTGTTTGTTATCACACGTAAAAGGAAATAATCCGGCTTACGGTAAAGAATGTGGAAATTGTGGTAAGTGAAATCATTATGCCTCTTATTGCCTTACAAAACGCTTTAAAGAATTAAATCTATCTTTTGATGAAAATTTTTATATTGGTGCAATTGAAAATGAAAATCAAGCTAACGGCAAATCGTGGTATAAACGAGTAAGAATACAAAACTATTGTATTAATTTTAAATTAGATACTGGAGCCCAGGCCAACGTTCTTCCTCTAAATTATTTTAAAAAATTAAAAAAATATAAATTTAAATAAAAGCTTCGCTAAATTAGAGGCTTATGGTGGAATGGCATTAAAAGTAGTCGGTGAAGCGGACATAGTGTGCTTTGGAAAAAATTAGGTATCTATACAAAAGTTTTTAGTCATTGATTCCAATACAGTACCCATACTTGGACTTCAAGCGTATATCGATTTGAATTTAGTCGAAAGAATAGACTTATTAAACAATGACAGTAAGAAACAATTTTTAATGAAACATGCGGAAAATTTCAATGGACTTGGTTGTTTTATAGATCATTTTAAAATACAATTAAAACATAATGCTATTCCGGTAGTAAAACCAGCAAGATGTATTCCACTGAAATTAATTAATTCGTTAAAAATAGGGTTAGAATCTCTTTCTGACCGACAAATAATTGAAAAAGTAGATGAGCCATCAGAATGGGTATCCAACTTAGTTATAGTAGAAAAGCCAAATAAGAAAATTAGAATATGTGTTGATCCAAAACACATTAATGAGGCAATTAAACAGGAAACATTTTTAATACCATCTTCCGAAGAAATTAGTACACACTTGGCGAACAAGAAAATTTTTTCAGTGTTAGATCTTAAAGTTGGTTATTCGATTTGACTGTTTTCGATTTAAAAGACTCCCTTTCGGTATTAAAATCGCGCAAAGAAATTTTTTAGATATACTAGGTGTAGTAGTTTACATTGGCGATCTGTTGATTTTTGCGGAAACAGAACAACAGCATGATGAAATAATAGACAAAGTCATGAACCAGGCAAAAGAATTAAATATTAAATTTAACAGCTCTAAAGTACAGTACAAAATAAATCAAGTACATTTTTTGGGACACATTATATCCGAGAACGGAATTGCGTGCGACCCCAATAGAACGAAACAATTACCGAAATAGGAATTCCTCTTTTTAAAAAAGATTTACAGAAGCTTTTAGGAATGGTAAACTATGTTCGCACTTTTCTTCCAAATATGTCCGATTTGTCAAAACCATTACGAGAACTGTTAAGAAAAAACGTCATATATAAATGGCTACCAGCTCACACTGAATCGTTTAATAAAATTAAAAATTTAATTATTAATGCCCCCACCTTAAAAACTTTTGAAGCCAACAAAGAAACAACAATACAATCGGATAGCAGTAAAGACGGTATAGGTTATTGTATGATGCAAGACGGTAGACCTATAAGCTTCGCCTTTCGAAGTTTAACAGACGCGGAAACCCGGTATTCCCAAATTGAGAAGGAAATGCTTGCCATTTGGTTCGCTTGCAAGAAATTCCATAATTGGATTTACGGAAGGACTGTTACCGTTAAGACAGACCACAAACTGCTCCTAGGGATCATGATGAAAGAAATTGAAAAAATTCCATCACCCAAACTGCAACGTATGAAGTTGTGGCTCATAAATTATGACGTTAAATTAAAATTTGTGCCGGGAAAATATTTATTTATTGCTGACTTACTTTCGAGATACTACGAAATACATGAAAAAAGTATAAAAATTGAAGATCTGTCTGAGTTAATTCATACAATATAGTTAGTGATAAAAAGAAGCAACTATTTCAACAAGAAACTAATATTGACGAAATATTAAGCAAATTGAAAAATATTTTAATCGAAGGTTGGCCAACAGAAAGACGGAAATTACCAGAAAATCTTAGATTTGATTTGAAATTTAGGGATAGCTTATTATTAGAAGATCGGATAATTTTCTATAATGATAAGATAGTAGTTCCAGCGTCCTTAAGACAATCTATGTTAACTGAAATTCATAAGGGCCATTAAGGGACATAAAAATCAAAAATCAAAAAAGTAGCTTTATGTGATATTTGCCAAAAGTTGAGGAACTCAAATATAAAGGAAATTCTAATCTCTTACGAGATACCGCAAATTCCGTTTAATAAAATTTGCATGGACGTGTTTGAATTCAACGGGAACAATTACTTAGCCATAGTAGATTATTTCTTAAAATTTTTAGAAGTTATTAGCTTAAAAAATAAGACTGTTCTGCATATTATAAATAAATTACAAGAAGTATTTGCAGTGCATGGAATACCACGAGAAATTGTAGCCGATAATATGCCTTTCGGATCGTATAATTTTAGAAAATTTGGAGAAGAATTAGACATAGTAATAACCACATCAAGCCCTCATTACTCACAATCAAACGGCATGGGTGAAAGAGCTGTGCAAACCGCAAAAAACTTATTGCGAAAATCAGAAGAATCAAAACAAGATATTTGAATTGCGATACTTTAGTATCGAAATACTCTTAAATGAACTGCTTATGGGGGAAATTACGCGCACTTTGATACTAGGTAGAAACTAATTTTACATTTTAGCGTTTATGCCGGATTTAGAAAATCAATTTAGATTTAAGACGGAAACAAAACAATTGGTAAAGAGTTTAAGGAAAAAGAAACTGTATGGGTGCTAGTTGGAAAGCAATGGAACAAAGCCAGAATTCATCAAAAATACTATTCTCCGAGATCATATTGGATTGAGTTGGGCGATGGAAGAATTCTACGAACAACTCAAGTTTTATAAGACATTTAAATATGTAAGATAACGAAATCCACCACTAAAAATTTGTAGATTTCATTTTGCTGAAGATTATAATGATATAAGCAAATTATATAAAAGAAATTATAATAATAATAATAATAACAAATCAATCATATAAGTGGCCACTTCCGGTTAGCCGTTTTGAAGTAAAATTCACCCAAATCTATCAAAAAACCTTAAATCTGTAGTTTCGGTTCGATTGGTTAAACCATCTGGGCTGGAGAGAGGTGTAACGAATTTCGTATATTTTGTAAAGTGTGAGTGAGCTTGCCAATTCACAGAAAAAAAAGGCCTTTAAATTTTAAAGTATGGTGCTATTTCGCACACTGTATATGAAACGGCAAGAACGAGTTGTAGGGTTTAAATAAATAACAAAAAAATCGATAATCAATCAATCAATACAATACAAGTAAAGCAAATAACGAAAAAAAAACAAGAAATAACCGCTAGACCGAAGGATTTGGATCGATATATAAACGGATAGGGGGGGGGGGAATGGGAGAGTTTTGGCAAATTTCAAACCAGATGGTTTGGAAAATAAAAAGATTGAAATTAGGAAATTAAAAAGTAAATTTAAAAAAAGAAAAGAAATAACGAAAAAGTGAAACTATTAAGTCAATTATAATACTATAAAGTAACTTAATAAAACTTAAATTATTAATTTTTTTTTTTATAAAACTTGTTAAATAGTAATCGATTAATAAACAATAATAAATAATAATATTAAGTTTAAATGATTATGTAAATTATATGAAAAAATAAAAAAATAAATGAAATCATGAAAATTCAATCAAGCGAGTTATAATTAAAAAAATTCGTCCAACGTAAATTACCATCATTACAATTAATCCATGAGACAGTCCGTTGTGATATTCGCTTTTCCTATTATGAGTTCATAGTGAAAATTCCAATGTTTGGTAATCAACTTTACGTTCAATAAAATAGTCAGTGAATGTTATTACCAATCAAAAGAAAGCGAAATAAATGTCATCGATAGTGCATCATTTATCAACACCGCTTATAACATAAAAATATATATATATACGTATACTCGTACTATATATATATAGTTAATTGAAAATCACCATTGAAGACGCATATAGATAAACAAGATGATAGTTGTACCGGAGGATAAACAATGAAGGTCATCATCAACCTACAACAATATTTTTGGGTGACGTAGAATTTTATTGTACATTATTATTATTTCATGTTACTATTAGAATTTTCTTTTATCAGTGTAAGTATTTCACTTAAGTACATATGGTATAATTTTTTTTTGGGGTTAGTTAATGGTTTATTTTGTTGTTGGATTTTAACTTCTTTTTACGGTGAGCGAAGAAACGTTTGTCATATGCCATCATTTTTGTTTCTCCTTTGCCATGTTATATGATTCCAATATCAAAAATGATGGCGTAATCGGTCTTTGTATGGTGGGATGATTGTGGAAGCCGGACATTTTGGCTTGACCTTAACAAAACCTTGACCAGTTTTTAATTTATTCTTGCACACTTAAATTTAAAGATTTATTGTACAATGGCTTTCTTCATCATGTGTATTGAAAGAACCTGCCTAGCCGCTGATAGCTACCCGCTACTAGAAGTGCGCCACTTGATGTCGAAGTTGGCCGAAAGCCATGCGTTACAGAGGACACAGACTGACAGACAGACACCATTTCAAAACCCACAGGGGACCACAAAACAGATAAATTTCTAAAAATCTCAAGGTCCAAAATTTTCATGATTACTATACTTTATTTTACTTACGTAGGAGAAAGTAGTAGGAAATAACTAATTCAGCGGTTTTGCTAAATATTATTTTCGACTGTTACATATGCTTGAATTTAGTTTTCTGTGGTATATTTTGCACATTTAATAAAATGGTTGCAGAGCCGTCACATTCAAATAAAATACAAAGACGTCCTATGTTTCGTCAATTTTTCGCTTTGTTTTGTACTAAATGTAACGTTTTGTTTCTAGATCAAATTGAGGAGCAGCTCCTAAAAATATATAGGTAAAAGCTTACGGTTTCGAATTAGAAATTGGATGTTAAGATGAAGCAGTGTGAAGCATCAAAGGAAAAACTGGATATACCAAAGGAAAGGAGCAGCTTGCGGTCAATAAAGAGCAATTATGCTGTGTGCCTCAGAAGACTTTTGAAACAAAACTTTTCTAATTTTGAAGCTTCCGCTATTTCCTCATAGATGCTTGGTGAAAAGGCAGTTTACGAGGTTGCTTTTCGATGACTTTTCAATTTGTTTGATATACAGTTTAAAATTCGTAGTAAGTAAATGTAATTGAATATCAAAAACAAATTAAATAAAAATAAATTACTAACATATAATTATAAGTTGGAGACTTATATGAACATAAAAATAATATTTATTTTTATCATTTATGTTGTTACATTCTTAATTTTAAAATCTTAACTAACCCACAAGTAAGTTTGAATTATAATTTATAATCTAAAAAATCCTTATCTAAGCTTTATAATTATTTTTCTACTAAAACTAAGATTTGCGTAACGAATGGTTTCCAATTATTACGCGTTGTTGAAATAAAACTCCGTTTTATTACAATGTTGTTGTGTCTGCAATTTAATATCCTCCACATTCTTCACCTTTATGTGTTCTGCTTTGTGTTATTTGAGGTTGCAGCATTTAGAATAATATAACTTCTCCCGGGGGTAGAGAAAGAAAGTCCGCGTTCTTTGCCATTTCAAGGTTTGATTTTGAAAATGATCACTCCATAGTTTCATGCTCATTGGATCTGATTGACCTGGATCTCCTTGAATTGCCTAATGTTATTTGTGTGGCACATAGGTGAATAAAAATATAGGCGAATAGCATTAAAATACCTATTGTTGATAGGGGGGAAACACCTTCTGATAGCGTCCATATACAATATTAATGGCCCGTTTGTGTGAGATACTTTTGTGATAGCTTCTTGCGATTTTGGATATTTTGTGTTTGATTGACTCGATATTGGTTTCGTTTACTAGCTGTCGGTTTATTTCTAAGTTGTGTAGAGCTCCTTAGATTTCGTGGGTCTCACTTCTAATTTCGAACGATGGGAATTTTTATTCTTGATTGTTAATGTACAATTCAAAAAAGTTATTAGGAAATGGCCTGTCAGCGTGCGGTTGTTAAGTAGTGTATTTTGGCCAGTTCTACCGAATTTGGGAGTGGGAGTTACGTTGTAAAAGTCTACTTGACATTTCATAGTATACATTCAGGGGCACATATATACAGTCATGGCAAATACATGCATTCAGGCGGTATTGTGTGCATTCAAGTGGTAAGTTATATTACAAACATACTTTCAGGCGTGAACCCAGCATCCATCCACTAGGTCAGTTATATTACAAGCATACTTTCAGGCTTCCCAAGTAGCACGAGTGGGTTGGGATAACGTTGTATTGTGGTTGGCTAAATGACTACTGGTCGGCTAGCCAACGTTGTGACAATGGTATGAAAACTGAGGTACAACGTTATTGGGGAATAAATTTTGGGTTGTAACAACGTCGTAATAACTATTATCCGACTTATCAATTGACCATAGAATACAAGTCACGAAATAGATATATTGACCACTATTTTGTTTGTAAAAAAATGATTTTGTCTCACATTGTGGTTATATTTTAGCAGACAGGACAACTATTTTTTATAAAATATGTAAATAATCATGTTGTCTTCTTTTATCTTGTAAATATAATAATTATTTGTCTGTTTCCTTTATCATCTATTTCATTATTTATGACTTTATGAAAATTTATTTCATAATAATTGTAAATATAATATTCACATTCGCTGTAATAATGGTAACCTAAAAATCTGGCAAGATACGACATATTTTTATAAACAAAGCAAATTTTATCGTAAATGTGCACCTATTAGTGAACTAAAAACTCATGCGCCTTATAAATTCGTCTTTTTTAAAAATATATTTCTGTTATTTCAAAAATATTTTTATTTTAGGTTGACTAAAATTTTCTAAAATCAATTTAAACCGTATTGAAATAATCCCCACCATTAAAATAATGATATTACAATAATATTTAGTCATGAGAAGTATGAAAATCAGAATTTTATTTTCAAAAAATACAAATTTTTATATGCATGTGTAATTAAAAATGGCGAACTTCATATTATGTATTAAAATATATTTAAACCACTATAAAGTTAGATTAATAACCAATTTATAATAAATTCGACTCAAAAATTACCAATTTGTTATTTTATTTTCAAAAAAGTTACTGTCACGACGGTCTAGTCATCCTCCCTACGATTTATTTAATTTTATTACCCAATTTTCAAGAATTCAACTGTAAAGATATTTGCACACCAAATAAGTTATATCGAAAAGCGTTGTGCATTCACCAAAAATTCCTTAACGACAAAAAAGAAAAACTTAACGAATGAGATAGTTAATTTAAAATTCCCTGAAAAAGACAAAGGAGACTGTAAGGATACAAATGTATTTGGTTTTTTATGATACATTCGCGAATTATAAACAACATGATTAAAACTTCAAAAACGTAAAACATTAATACAATTCAATTTTAATTAAATACAACTGTTGATAATTATTCATTAATTAAATCCTTAGTATAACAAAAATGATGATTGACCTATTTTGGAAGATAAAAGAAGTTGAAGTCAGAAAAACTTTTTTATATTAAATTATTTATATAAAAATTGACATTGACATGACACAAGGTTGTTGGCCGATGATGTAATAATGTCGGTCACAAAATATCTTTTTTGTAAATTATTTCACTAAATTGTATGCATATGTAAAAAATGTTTTCTTGTGGTCGTGCAGGTAACAACAAAATATTTAGGTTGGGTATTGGTTTTTATACGACAAAAAAGTTGCTAGGTAGTCATTAAATACCACATATTACGACAACATAACTAAATAATCGGTATACGGTTATAAAATACATATTAGTCGGTCAATAGTTGAAAATAGTCAAAAAAAGTTTTCAAGTAGATATAAAATAACGATCTGGCGGCTGCTAACATATAACGTCGCATTGTGGTCGTGCCGACGAAAAAATAAAAATTGTTAATTCGATGTCAAACAAGTGAATTTATAGAAATTTGTGACGTTGTACCGACCTCGGAAATGGGTTATAAAACGATAAAGTTATTTGGTGCTACTTGGGTTAAACCCATACATTCAGTGGTAATAGCATACATTCGGATGTTATTGCATATATTCAGCTGGTAAGTTATATTACACGCATACTTTCAGGGGAAAATTTGTGTAAATTACATATATTAAGGGTACATTTATCAGCATACGTTCGGGGTAAATAATTTTTTGGTATACATACATTCAGGGTTAAATTGCATACATTCAGGTATAAAGTTATATATATATATAGCATAGTTTCAGCGTAATTGTATACATTTTGAGTAACTTATTGGTTACAAAGTATACTTTCAGGAGAATAGCATACATTGGTGAATGTTATTTATAAATAGAGCGTCGAAGTATTGAATTTAATCTAGATGGAAATCATGAGTGGAATTTACGTAATCGTCTAGATCCAGACATATTATTTTCGATGTAATCGTTTACACTCAGGTAAGGTCATATTTATATAATCGTCTCAATTCAGAGGAGCTGCGCAGGTTATGAGACTTGGGTTCGAGTTTTTAAAAATAAAAAACACAATTTGATTCATAACACAATTTATTTTTATTTCAAAGGCAATCGTGGATGTTTAAGTTTACAGAGTTAGCACTATTCTAATTCTCAATACAGAGTGTATTGTCTTATATCATTTTCTATTGATGTTTATATATATTAATATTCTTAATTACGATTAATTGAAGACCGATCGCATGGTATTTGTTTATAGGATTATTTAAGATCAATATAATATTAAACTATGCTAAGTTATTAAGTGTATATAATATAATATGTTTTTGGGTTGAAGACCGATCGTATAATGTTTTTATGTTAAGTTTTGTACTATAAGCAATATTTGTTATGCTGTATTGTACGTTGTGAAAACATAATGTTGTATTTTATGTTGCTTGCTTTGTTGTTGTTGGTTTCGGTAATCGGGAATAATAGTGGAGTCGTATTACGTAACTCGCACACTACATGTAAATTAAAATATAAAATTAAAAGTTTCGTTCCGATGTTTTGTCATAATCTTAGCGGATACGACTCTCATTTTATAGTGATAGAATTGGGATTTGACTCTGAAAAAATAGATTTGTTAGCTCAGAATAAGGAGCGATTTACATATTTTACCAAACATTTTAAATTTGGTGAGAATGATTTTATTAAATTACGTTTTCTCGATTCATTTAAGTTTATGCCTTAGAGTATTATTAAATTATGTAAAAATGTTTCAGCTAATCAATTTTCTGTAACACAAATTTTTTTTACAAACCTAGAAGAGCAAAAGCTAGTCAATCAAATGGGGGCCTTTCCTCAATGAGACTGATTTTAAATGGTTCACGCCCCATGCCCGGTTTTAGATGGTTCATCAACCATGACTCATAACTTTTAAATATCGGATGATTGTTCACGCCCCACGTCCAATTTTGACTGGTTAATAAACAAATAATTTTTTTTTTTTTTTTTTTTTTGGTTAGTATATATTAGGCAACGTTTCTTTTGGAGTTATTGGATATGGGAAAAAATTGCTGGTTGAGAACGCACGATATTCCTCCCTGAACGTTTCAACATTTTGGATTACATGGAAATCGAAAATTTAAGATTTATGTGTGAGAGTGGATCATTATTAATGATTAAAACCAATATGTAGGTTCAATTTGAATTTAAAAAACAAAAAAAAACAAATGAATAAAATTGTTATTAATTTTTATTTACATAAATAAAACAAAAATAATCAAATAAAACAAAACAACACAAATAGTCTTGTAATTTATTGTTCGATTTTTCGAATTACACAATTCCCCCGAAATTATGCTTATAAATTAACCCTTAATATATGTAATTTACACCGATTTCCCCTGAAAGTATGCGTGTAATATAACTTACTACCTGAATTTGCAATACCACCCGAATGTATGCTATCACCATTGAATGTATGGGTGTACGCCTGAAATAATGCTTCTATTATACCTCACCACCTGAATTTATCCAATACCACCTGAATGTATGTTTTGTTTAGCCTGAAAGTATGTTTGTACCTGAATTATGCAATACCGCCTGAATGTATGCTATTATCTCCTGAATTCTTGTTTTTACCTGAATGTATGTATTTGCCCTGAATGTATACTAGAAAATGACACGTAGACGTTTTCGTCTTGGCTCCCACTCCCAAGCCAAAATAAACTACTTTGTTTGGTCCACAGTCCGATGATAACATTTCGTTTTTTGCGTTTTCTATTAAAAATGTATTCTCGGTAATGAGATTCAGCTTTATTTCTATGTTTGACAAGACGTTGCAATGACTTTTGGTCCCCATTATTAATGGTTTAATACAATCGTCTTCGAATTCCTGGATTTCTGCATTTCTTTGAGCAAAGTTTCTATAGTTTAATTTTAAAAATAACTGTTCTTCTGACTTGATGAGATGCGATCGATAATGCAGCTGATTTTGCCTCTTGTAGTTTCGGCACCTGTAGTATGTATCTTCGGCCTTACATATTTTATTGCCTCATCCGAGAGTGTAATGTTGACTCCTCGGTTCATAAGTAGATCTTTTACCATAATAATCTACTTTAATGATGGAATCTTATTGCTAGGAAGTTCGTTCTTGGTTCTGACAACTCGCTGAGTATTACCGTGCTAGCAATTGTAGTACTTGTTACGGCCTTATTTACGGTGCCTGTAGTTAATCGGCTCCTGGATGGTTCTGACGGGCACGAGTTTCATTTCCATGTTCCGAAAATGCATACCGGTCCCAATCTTGCTTTCATGACATGTGGTTTTTGATCAATTCTAATCAGTTTGCTTTGCGTGATGCATTCAAAGGAGGTTTCTTTTGGAGTGTTTTCAATTTAAAAAGCATCGAACCGTTGATAAGCTAGCTTTGACTCCGGTTGTTGCCTTAATTTGTTTAGGTTGATAGGCATGAATTTGAAGCTGATCGAATAATTTTCCGTTTATCCGTAGGCGTTGTAGCCTCCGCAATGCGTCTTTCTCTATTTTTACCATGATTTTTAGTATTATTGATAAAGGATCCAATAAAGGTTTTCCCTCTACCAATCTTTTCCGATTTGAGAATCCTCCTTCCTTCAAAGCTCCGATCTTATATGACGGAAATAATGAATATTTAAATCAACCGTCACCTAATAGTAAAAAATCCATGAGGTGGAAATGTTTGTTTGGGGTATAATTGACTATTCCGTAGGACCGTTTGGTCATGTACGGAACCCGGGGGTATGTACAACAAATATTAATAAATTTACCAGAATTATCACATACTGCCATTCAATTATTAATGTAACCAAGTTTACGATTTATATATTGACAGTGTAACGCAGTCGGTACCACAATTTTTATGTGGTATCCATCGATAGTTAGGTGCTTTCGAAAATATTGAAGTACCCGATCGTCGATTAAATTGTTTGTCAATAAGACTATATGAATCTAAACTTACCAACGTATTAGATTTACCATTGATAAATTTGAAGAAACAGGTTCAGTTCAAGATCAGAGAAGCAGAATCTATTATCGTAGTGGTCGTTCAAGTGGAAATATTGCAGCAGTCAGAACAAGATGTTGCTGAAGAGCCAAGGACATAAATTCGTCGTCGTTCACAGCAATTAAGCCTCAAACCAAAAAGTTTTGTGGAGTCAATCGGAAGATTGATGTGCAGAATATGTGTTTTCAACAGGATGGTGCAACATGCCACACAGCACTGGAATCAATCGATCTTTTGAAAAAGAAGTGTAATAATCAAATAATTTCTCGAAGAACAGACGTTAATTGGCCAGCAAGATCATGCGATTGAACTTCTTCTTATGGGGTTTCTTAAAGAGCAAAGTTTATACAGATAATCCTCAAACTGTTCGACACCTCAAAGATAACATCATCGAGCAAATATCACTAATAGAACCATCATTATGCGAAAAGTTATTCAAAATTTTAGTAAAAGATTGACAGCCTGCCCGTATAGCAAAGAAGGTCACTTGAACGACATTATTTTTCATTATTAACCAAAACCGTATGCCTTAATTTCCAATAAAAACAAATAAATATTTCATACAATTTATGTCTTTTATTCAAAAAGATACTTCAAATTTGAACACCCTTTATATTATATATATATATATATATATATATATATATATATATATATATATATATATATATATATATATATATATATATATATATATATATTATTTTGAATTGCATACTTTTAATATACGACTCGGTTTATTTTTTATTAGACGTCATTTATTTAAACGATACAATGAAAAAGTTTAGTTGGCTATAAGGTACAAACGAGTACTTTTCACGTAGTGACGTCTATTTAAATATTGCATGAATGGGTGCTACCAAAGTTTAGTTTGAAAAGTCTTCTGAGGCCCACAGCATTAGAGATGCAAAAGCAAAGATTGAAACTAACACAAAAAAAAAAATACAAAAAAAAACTGGGAAGAGAAGAAAATCGACTTCGATGAGAACTACCTGACAATCTCAGAAGGACAAATTTAATTTTATTTACAATAAGAAATATTGACTGAAATGCCTGTGCTTTAAATAATGTAATTTTGATTTTAAATACAATAAAATAAAGTAAAATTAATAAAATTAAAATTTAACTAATTTAATTAATGGACAACGAAACTCGGGTCTGTATGCCTGACTCTAAGTCTACAAATAAACAACGGGACATAAGCTCAAGCGAGGTTGGTCCCTCCACTCGGGTCACCAAATCTTAGTATACAAATACAAAATAGATAAGGACAAAGAAACGCTTGCGTGGGCAAAAACAGTCATCGAGAAAATGTCGGAAGGCCCTTCAGCTGGCTCACAGCTCAAAAGAAATAGATCTCAGGAGGAAAGTCCTAAGATCGCAAAGCGAACAAACCTCCATACTTCCGCTATGAAAGCTTTTAACGCGGTCCTCAAGGATCAGCTGGTTGTGGCAGTTATTGACAAATCCCAAGAGGATGGCAGTATCACGCCCGCCAATTGGGTGAAGGTGGAAAGGGCCTTAGCCACCACCTACCAGAAAATTCTGTCGGAAAATCCAGGACCTGCTCTGACGTGTCAACGCGGGCTGGCACAGAAATCAGGTAAAACTGACTGCCTGTGCAGATCAGAGGTCCCTGCTGCTTTATAAGAAAGCAGTGACGGGACTTGGCGAAGTATGGCCCGGAGCCAGCCTTGCTGTGATTGATAGGGAGGAGATAACCTGCAGACCAAGAGCTAGGGTGTACATCCCTTCAGAGCCTAGTGATCCGAAGGTGATACTCCAGTTGTTGCAGGTTGGCAACCCGGAGTACCCAACGCACAACTGGAAAGTTGTTAAGCTCGAGGAGACAACGGCTAACTATAGGTCATCTGTTATCATTTTAAACAGGGAGTAACTTACTGCACTAGAAAAAACAAACGGTTTAATCAACAATGGTTTCAGTGCAGTCACACTCAAGGTGTACAAGAAGGACGTGGACAAGCCGGAGGCTCCAAAATCATCTTCAAAAAATACTGCGGTGGTTGATAGCTCATCTGCTCATTATTTTGTTATTATTGTTATTATTGTTTGTTTATTTACAATCTAATTTGACAGCTAGAAAATAATTGTAACAATAATGAAATAGAATAATATATACACTGTGAAATTGGTGTACTAAAAATTTATAACACTGTAAAATCATAATGTACTAATAATTTAGAACCAGCATAGTATTTACAATCTCTTTTGTCAGATGTCACTTTTGGTTTAAGAAGAAGAAAAAAAAAATCTGTCAAAAGAAAAAATCTACAACATTCGAGAAAAAACTATCAAACGGTGATAACCTGTGCGAATATTATAGTGTGAAAATTAAATTGAGTAAAAGTTGAAACAAAATCGTGTTTAAATTATATACCTACCTCCCACATTAAATTGGACATTCTAAGATACCGCAAAGAAAAAACATTGACGCTGCATTAAATTGGACATCCAAAGATACCGCCCTGAAACATTTTGGACATTGGAATTAATTTGGACACGGTGAATCTGTAACGAGCAAACGGAGAAATTAGCAATTCAATTAAACGATAAAGGACTTGTGGTATCGTATCTCGAGCCAGCGATTTAACGAGACGATATGCATTAAACGGGATATTGACCGGGTCTTTTGGTGTACGCAAGTACATATGGTCCTTCGAGCCGGATTGAACAGTGAGTAGAAATTTGTACCTTACAAGTACTTTTGAACAAATAAATAAATCGAGAGAGTGCAAAGCCGTGCACAATTTTATATTAACGATAACGGTGAAATCGGTGTGATAGTTTGTAAAAAATTTGGTGAATTAGTCATTTGCAAATCAAGATGGCGGAAGCGAGAGCCAAAAACCTCTAACTAAAAGCTTGGAGATCATCAAAAGTGCGATAGAATTATTTTCAATTAATACGCCCATAACTGAAATTAAAACAAGCATGGAGCTTCTAGCTAGTGAATGGAAGGAATTTCAAGCACTTGAGAAGGCATTAAAGGGTCAATTCGATGAAGGGAATCTGGAAATAGTAGACAAAATCGAAGAAGGTCACTTTGCTTTAAAGCAAAAGCTTATTCGATGGGAGAAAAAGTACGAGGATAACAACGCTCAAAATTATCATGAGAATGATAATATGCAGGATTTGTTATTAAATCAAAGCAATTTCATTAAGGAGATATCTGCAATAAATAAGCGAAACAGTGAAATACGTTTACCTCGTGTAAACATACCGCAGTTTTCAGGAAACTACTCGGAGTTTCCATCCTTTAAAGACCTTTTCGAAGCATCGATAGACAAAAATGAAAATATGTCTAAGGTGCACAAATTACAATATTTGAAGTCAATATTGAAAAGCGAGGCTTCATTGAAAGGCTTTATTCACTTTAATTAGCCATTTAAATGTAACCGATGTCAATTATACACAAGCATGGGAAAAGGTCAAGGAGAGATACGACAAGCCAAAACACGTAGTTTACTCATTAGTCAAGCAATTTATGGATCAGCCAGTGTTGCAGCAGGGCTCGGCCAAGGGCCTTCGTCGTCTCACAGATGTGTCAGACGAAGTTATTCGGGGTTTGCGTGTACTAGGAGAGGAGGCGGATAAGCGAGATATTTGGCTTATCTATATTTTGGTGCATAAATTGGATGCGGATTCAAGGGAAGCATGGGCACACCATGCGGCCAATCAAAATTTTTCTTCTCTTGAAACGTTCTTTAAATTCTTAACGGGAAGAAGCGATGCCTTAGAGTGCATTGTATCCAAACAGAGGCAAAAACCACCATTGCCTAAGAGAGTGGGAGCATTTACGTCACAAGTTGCAGTTAGCGGGGTATATCCTATGTGTTCGGAGAAACATTACTTAGCAAAATGCGATCAGTATCTTGAGCTATCAAGTATCGAACGAAAGGGGTTTGCAGCGAAGAAAGGTCTTTGTTTTAATTGTTTGTCCTCGGCGCACCAATCCGTAGTTTGTCGTTCAAAATATGTGTGTCGAATTTGCAAACCAAAACATCATGTCACTTTGCACCTTGAAGCAAATACAAGTTCAGATGGTGAAGAGCAAGGTGAGCCGGCGGCATCGGGTTCCATGAAGGCAGCAGAATCCACAGTATATGTTGCTATTAACTCCCAGGCCGATGCTATGAATGCATCACAACGACAAGCGATTTTACCGACGGCGATAGTTTTAATTAAAGATAGATCGGGACAAATGCAGAGGTGTAGAGCTTTATTAGACTCTGGTTCCTAATCATCATTTTTGACGGAAGAATGCGCTACGAGATTACAATTGGCTCGGGAGAAGGTGTAACGGCCAGCATCGCTTGACGTTTCAAGGGTTTAAGACCCCTGTGGGAATAGAATTGTGGCCAGTTAAGAAAAAAAAAAAAAAACAAGTTATTGTAAAGGGGAAAACCAACTGGATGGTCCCGTTCAAAAATTGTAGAAAAAAAAAAATTAAGAATCATTTTTGTGATGGGGAGGCTAAGTATTGTTATCAAATTTTATTGATGGGTATAAAAAAGATAAACATTTTAAAATTTTTTTTAGTCTGTTTAAAAATTTTTGGATGACCTTATCGAAGAGGATAATAATCCAACAATAAGTTATAAAATTAAAAATATTTAAAATAAATTTTTTTTTTGGTTTTGCTACCAGATTGATCAGTTGATTGTTAAAGAGAAAAAAAAAATAATAATAAAAATCAAATCAGTTTGTTTAGCTTTAATTAAGTTTTTTTTCTAAGTTTGTGGCTTATACGGCAAAGTTTCCGTATATTGTGGTAGTTTAATTTTCTAAAAATAATTAAAAATATGGTTGGACTTGAGACCATGATTAGAAAAACAAAAATGTTTGAAACTCTATCATCGGGCGATAACTGTGTTATGTATCCGTTGTAATTTAATATCTATAATTTTGGATTGTAAAACTATTCAAAAACAATAAAAAAGTGAATGAATTCAATAACGAATATCAATAATTTATATAAAAAGTAATATCTAATTCATGTTTAATAATAAGTAGTTAAGTTAAGTGATTTTGTTTGGGTGTAAAATAATACATTCGAAAATAAATTAAAATGTCGGAATTTGTCCACATATGAAACAACAAAAAGTTTCCTAAATCTATCTTATCTAAATGAAATGTTATATTATTAGTTCAAATTTAAATACCTAAACGTAAAATAAACTTTAATAAAAATATTAAACTAAATTACAAATATAAAAAAAAAAAAATATATAATTTAAAACTATAAAGTGCGTCAAACCCGTAAAACGGTCTCATCAGGAAATAAACCAATACATGGGATCACCTGATTTTATTACTGTGTAAATAAGTAAAAACAACCGCTATAAAAATTCATAAACAAAATTATTTTTGGGAAAAGTGTGTTGTAATAAAATCATATGTACTTAACTTAGTGAAAATCCAAAGTATATTTAGTGGAAAAATAAATTAACAAACAATAAGTGAAATTAAATAAAAATAACTCAGATCATAGTTTTATGTATAAACTTTGTAGTGATAAAACTAAAATACTATGATTAAATACAAAAGACATTGAGCCTACTGGATTATTGGCAGCAAGCTCGTATCAAATTAAGATAAGATTTTTATAATACCTTTTTATGTTTTATTATATTATACATATTATTATTATTATTATTATTTTTAAGTACATACATTTTCTTAGATTTACTATGATGAGGGTAAATAGTTAAATTTATAGCAATTCATTTTTTTTGTCAATACCTTTTTAGTTTATATTTGCTATTTTCCTCTCATCTTTGTATTACACATGACGTCATTAGGTTAAGTTAATTTCTTTAAAGTTTATTCATTCATGATTTTATTGCTTTCTTTGTTTGTTTTTGTAATGCAATAAATTAGTTAAAAGAAAATTATCTTTCTTCTCTTTTTCAAATTTTTTTTATGAGTTTCCTATTTTTTTTTTTTTAATTTTTTTTCTTGATGGTTTTTCGGTTCATTCTCGTTCTTTTCGTAAAGTGTTGCTTTTCAGCATGAGACGCTAACCGAGCGTATTAAGATGAATTGGTAAGTGTATTCGCAGCCATATGGTGAGTTGATCCTGTCTTGTTTCCTTTTTAGTTTTTTTTTGTCTCCTTCAGTATTCCTTTTTTTTTCTTTGTCCTCACGGTCTTACAAGATTCTCTGATGCTTTGAAAATCCCACCCCAATCCACTGAGCTCTAGCCGGCTACATATGACCGTTCAAAGCCTCTCCGGGAATAAAATAATTTCTGTTAACTGGCCGATATTAACAGTCGGTCATGTTACAAAGGCGAACATGCAAATCACTGGATTGACAGCCGGCAGTATAATAGCAAGGAATAGGTCAACGGTAGCGCTACATTCAATATACGACTGTGAAATAAAAACAGTGCTAGAGGTTTATATAATTAAACGTTTACCAACGCGAATCCCAAGCACGCAAATATACTCGGCGATAGAAGTTTGATGAAAGATGTGAATTTAGCCGATCCCGACTTTGATACTCCATACCACATCGACTTATTAATTGGAGCGGACAAGTTCTTCCCTTTCGTACTCGAAAAGGACAAACGGCATTTCAAGTCTTTAATTTTGAGTAAAACGTTGTTTATCTGGATAGTTTCGGGACGCCCGCAATCGTCTGTAACTGAGAACGCAGCGGTATTTACCACATTCACACACGATGATTCGTTATTGGAAGACACGTTGAAAAAGTTTTGGGAGATTGAAGACGGGTTAGCCCCATAATCTTGCAATACATAATCTTGCAATACAAAATCTTACATTACAAAATCTTGCATTATAAAATCTTGCATTACAAAATCATGCAAGTACAAAATCTTGCATTACAAAATCTTGCATTACAAAATCTTGCATTACATAATCTTGCACCAAAAATCTTGCATATAAGAATTTCCCGTACATTTATAGAATCGCGCGCACGATTCTATAAATGTACGGGAAATTCTTATATGCAAGATTTAAAACTACACTGTGTTATGATATGAATATAATTTAATCTAATCAAAGTTGCATTTTCCACCTCATAAACATATATAAAAACAAAAGTGGGTCAAAAGCTACACGTACAAGAAGCTGGAGTTTATAAGATTATAAAAAAGTTGTCAGATGAACTTATTGTAGCAAAAGCTCAAATCGAAAAAGTGAAATCCGGAGAACGCCTTCCAAAGAAAAGAAAAACAATAATTAAAAATAAAAAAATTAAACGGATTCTTAAAAAAAGAGAAAAAATCTGTAAGACTGATTTTTTAAAGAGAATCGCGCACAACATGATACTTTTTTAAATTGCCATATAATTTATTTTATGTTATGTTTCTTTATTTTTAATGTTGCCTATTAATTTATAATTTTATTTTATTTTTAATAGAAATGTATGTGTTTTTAATTGATGAAATTAAAATAAATAAATACTCGAAAATCACTTAAGTGTGTATTTAAATTTATAATTGAGAATTTATAAACTTTTAGGAAAAGCAAGATTATGTTGAAATTAATAATTAAAACTGCAAGATTTTGTAAAGCAAGATTTTGGATTTGCAAGATTTTGGATTTGCAAGAATTTGGATTTGCAAGATTTTGTAATGCAAGATTTTTATTAAATGCAAGATTTTGTACTTGCATGATTTTGTTATGCAAGATTTCGGGGCGCTCCCCGTATCGCCCAATATTAACAAGCTGACACCAGAAGAGAGGGAATGTGAAGACCTTTTCGAAAGCACGCACCAGAGAACGGTGGAGGGTCGCTATATTGTTAAGCTGCCAATCAAAGAGATTCTGGCAGGTTAGGTGATTCATTGCGGATGGCTACCACAAGATTTCGCACACTCGTGCGTAAACTTGCGATGAATCATAAACTAAGAAAATATTACATAAGCCGAATGAGGGAGTACATAAACCTGGGGCATATGAAGGAGGTGCTGGCCAAAAGGTTACACAATACGAAGATGAACAATGACATCTACTATTTACCTCATCATCCCGTGAAAAACGTGAACCGTGAAAAGACAAAGATGCGTATTGTATTTGACGGTTCTAGCAAAATAACTAGCGGAATTTCCTTGAACGATAAATTGATGGTAGGCCCTACCATTCAACCGCAACTTTGGGAGATATTACTGAGATTTAGGACAAATAAAATTTCCCTAATTGCGGACGTTGAAAAAATGTATCGGCAGGTTATAATATCGCTAGAGCATCAAAGGTATCAAATGGTTTTGTGGCGAGAACGGCAGGATGAGGAGTTAAAAAGTTATCAGCTCACCAGGGTTACTTTCGGTTTAGCAAGTCCTTCGTTTTTGGCCACCAGAGCAATGCAGCATTTGGCAAAGGATGCAGTAGAAGCAGGTATCAAAAAATGCATACTCAGCGACTTCTATGTAGATGATTTGTTGACAAGAAGCCATAATGTGGAAAAGGCAAGGGAGTTGAAAAAGAGAGTGACGTGTGTGTTAGAGAAGGGTGGGCTTTGTCTGCGAAAGTGGAGATCGAACATAAACTGTTTGTGTGAATCAAACAAAAAGACCCCTGTGAGTGACCTATGCTATGATGAGACTTCCACAACCAAAACCTTGGGACTACAATGGAATCGCTTGAACGATACATTTACTTTCATGATACAATCGGAAAGGGATGGCGGAATCACTAAGCGAAAAATTATATCAGAATCATCACGATTATTTAATCCTCTGGGGTTCTTGTCTCCATCCATTGTCCTATTAACAATATTATTCCAAAAACTATGGCTGATGAAAGTAGATTGGGATGACAAATTACCACCTGAGATCGAGAATGAATATGTCGAAATAAGAAGCAAATTTCTACATTTTAAAAACATAGCAATTGCGAGATTCACCAATCATTATGGACAAGTGCAGATACATGGTTTCGCTGACTCAAGTGAGGTAGCATATTGCGCGGTAGTATATAGCCGCATTGTCACTAGAGATGGATGCATCGAAGCACAGTTATTGACGTCAAAAACGAAGGTAGCACCATATAAAAGGATATCGTTGCCCCGGCTAGAGCTATGTGCAGCTTATTTGCTAGCAAAGTTAATGTCCAAGGTCAAAGAAGCTCTAAAAGGTGATGCTGAATATTTTGCGTGGACGGATTCAGCTATCGTTCTGGCCTGGTTATCTGCATATCCATCACGATGGTAAACGTTCGTCGCTAATAGAACTAGCAAAATATTAGAGAGTCTGCCCAGACGTCATTGGGCCCATGTCAAATCCAAGGACAACCCAGCGGATCATGGTTCTCAAGGTATCTCACCAGAGAAGTTAATTAATCTCACGCAATGGTGGAAGGGTTCAGATTGGCTTGTTCTGCCCCAGAGGTTGTGGCCACCAAACAAGATCAACAAATTCGAAGAAGCCGATCATTACATGGAATACAGTAAAACAGCATCGTCGTCTATGGTATTGCACGCAAAATGTGAAGGTTATATCAATCCCTGGATGGACTAACTCTTCGAAAGAAAATCTAAATTACAACAAATCTACAGGATAGTCGCGTACGTGATAAGATCTAGAAATAAGCTCCCCAATCGAGAATCAGCACGCAGTTGACGGCAACGGAGATTACAGCTGCAAAATTGAAATGTATTATGTGGGTGCAACGTAAAGAGTTTGGGGAGGAAATTCTCCATGTACGGCGACATAAACGAGTTAATAATAAATCGAGCTTATTATCATTGGCTCCTTTCATAGACGAAAATGGGATTTTGCGAGTTGGCGGTCGGTTACAAAATTCCCACTGTGACTACGGAAGTAAGCACCCCATAATATTACCACAAAAACATGTATTCACGAATAGGGTCATATGTGATGTACATTTGAACAAATTACATGCTGGCCCCACGCTTAAAACCAGTTATATTAGGCAAGAATATTGGATTATCAATGGGCGAAGCAGAATAAGAAGCATCCTCCACGAATGTGTGATGTGTACGAGATACGCTACCAGAATGTCTAAACAAATTATGGGAAATTTGCCAGCAGAACGGGTTACCCCAACGAGGCCGTTCGAGAATACCGGCATTGATTTCGCCGGGCCAATATACGTTACGACGAGAAAGGGCTGGGGATGTGGAAGTCCGACGAAAGGTTATATATGCATATTCGTCTGCCTTTCGGTCAAGGCCATCCATATTGAAGGTGTAACAGACTTGACAAGTGAAGCTTTCTTGGCAGCTTTAAAGCGTTTCACTGCCAGGAGAGGGATGCCGAGAATCATATATACAGATAATGGCTCCAACTTTATTGGAGCACGGCGCATACTGATGCAGGCATGTAAGTTGATAAGAAACCTCAATAATGATTATATAATTACAGAGCTCTTGAGTCGGAACGATATCGAGTGGCATTTTATTCCTCCATCGTCACCCCACTTTGGCGGATTGTGGGAAGCGGCCGTTAAATCCGTTAAAAAGCATTTACTTCGAGCTACGCACAACATAAACATTACCTTCGCAGAAATGACAACCTTGTTGTGTCAAATTAAGAATATTTTAAATTCACGACCACTATATACTTCTTCGGCCGAAGATGCTTATGATGTACTAACTCCAGCACATTTCCTGATTGGAAGTAGTACAACTTCCGTTCCAGAATTAGAGGTGAATCAACCAGCGTATCGAGTATCCAGATGGCAAGCAGTGCAACAGAGAGTTCAGTTGTTTTGGAAGCGGTACTATGTGGAATATTTAAATAAAATGCAGCAACGCCACAAATGGCAAGGTATACAGGAAAACTTCAAGATCGGCGACATAGTACTAATCAATAAAGACCACGTTCCGGTTTGCAAGTGGCCATTTGGTCGCGTCATTCAAGTTCATCCAGGGTTAGACGAATTAGTGAGGGTAGTGACCTTAAAAACATCTTCATCCACTCTGCAACGTCCGGTGGTAAAATTATGTAAATTGCTGACAGAAGGTTAACGAGAAAATCGTTAACGGGGCGGAGTATGTTCGTAGTGAACTCTGAAAAAGAAAACAAAACCACTAAGAAACATAATTCAATTAAATTCAAAATATGTTTCAAACTTATCTGACGGCAAACAGCTGATTGGGAACCCAAACATCGTGAATACGTAGTCTTCCACGTACTACAGTTGCGTTAATATCTGTAAAGGAATACCATTTTTAGAATTTTGTTTAGTTATTATGCATTTATATTATATAATTGAGTACACTTACCTATTTTAATGTTATTTAGAATTTATTTTGCACTTGTTTGTTTATTTACAATCTAATTTGACAGCTAGAAAATAATTGTAACAATAATGTAATAGAATAATATATACACTGTGAAATTAGTGTACTAAAAATTTATAACACTGTAAAATCATAATGTACTAATAATTTAGAACCAGCATAGTATTTACAATGTCTTTTGTCAGATGTCACTTTTGGTTTAAGAAGAAGAAAAAAAAAAATCTGTCAAAAGAAAAAATCTACAACATTCGAGAAAAAACTATCAAACGGTGATAACCTGTCCGAATATTATAGTGTGAAAATTAAACTGAGTAAAAGTTGAAACAAAATCGTGTTTAAATTATATACCTACCTCCCGCATTAAATTGGACATTCTAAGATACCGTTCTGAAACATTTTGGACATTGGAATTAATTTGGACACGGTAAATCTGTAACGAGCAAACGGAGAAATTAGCAATTCAATTAAACGATAAAGGACTTGTGGTATCGTATCTCGAGCCAGCGATTTAACGAGACGATCTGCATTAAACGGGATATTGACCGGGTCTTTTGGTGTACGCAAGTACACCAGCCAAGCGGAAACTCTCTCCACGGACACCGAGATATCAACGTCCATGGAATCTTTAAAGAGGCTCCGAGAGGACTTCACATTAGGGGATGACTCTGATGTTACTGTGGTGGAGAAGAGGCTGTAGAGATGACACTTACATTTCTTCAAGTCAACCTTCACCACTCTAACGAAGCATCAGCTGCTCTAATTTTAAAAATTGGGAAAGAAGCGACAGAGTCGTCTTGATACAGGAACCTTGGGTCACTGAAGACCGGATACTTGGGCTCAAGACTCCCTATTATAGATAAATGCACGCGAAAAAATAAGGTAAGGTTCGGTCGTGTATTCTCATTAAAAATAACATAAGCTGTTTTCTGTTATCACATTTCAGTAACGGAGATGTAGCAGCGGTCAACATTGAGGTCGATAAACGAAACCTCTGGCTAGTATCAGCTTACCTGGCTTATGATGAAGTGGATATTCCACAAATCGTTCTAGGTGACCTAATCTTAGAGGCTCAGAAGCGCAAGGTTGGAGGCATCCTTGGGAGTGATGAAAATGCTCATCACACGATCTGGGGAAGTAAGGACACAAATGAACGAGGTGAGTTACTCCTTGATTACATTTTAAGTACTAACCTATATATATATATGTAACATAGGCAATAAGCCGACCTTTATAACTAGTAATAGACTGGAAGTATTGGATATTACCCTTGTCTCAAGCTTTCTGGCGAGTAGTTTAATAAACTGGAGAGTGTCGGAGGACCACTCATTTTCTGATCAATTTGAAATAGACTTGACTTCTCCAAAAAGTCCAATCTACAGAAACAGGAGGAAAACCAACTTGGATACCTTTAGAACTATTCTGGGTAATTCACTACCAGTTCCGGTGCCAAAACCTCCAAAAACTGCGCAAGAGCTCGATGGCTTGGTGGGCGAGTTGTCCAGCGCTTTTAATGAAGCGATACTGGGCTCTAGTCCCCTTAGCAGGCCTAGCGGTAAATCTCAGCCACCCTGGTGGTACAAGGAGTTTCAACAAACACGTCGTAAATGCAAAAGACTCTTCAAAACAGCACGGAATACAAAATCTGCTGTACACTGGGACTCCTATAACGAAGTCCTCAAAATTTACAAATATCAATTAAGAAGTGCCAAGAATAGCTCTTTGAGACTATATTGTGGTAAAATTCAGGAGTCTTCGGAGATGTCTAGGCTACGAAAAGTACTAGCAACTGGTCGTTACATTCCAAATTATCTTCAACAGCCGGATGGGATATGGATCACTAATAGTGCGGAATCACTGGAAATTCTGATTAAGACTCATTTTCCTGGTTGTTCCGAATCTATACCTAGCACATCAGTAGTTAAAAGAGCAAGTAGCTAGGTTAGAGGTAATTTTCAAAGGCAGAATAGAACTATGTCACATTCTTAGTAATTGGACAGAAGTGAAGGTTGTTTTGATTCCTATAAGGCGGGAAAACGCTCACACTGCAATCCCAAAGATCTTAGACCGATTAGCTTGTCTTCATTCCTTTTTAAAACACTGAAAAGACAAATAGAATCTCACATTAGAGGCACGATTGTGTCGGAAAAGATGTCTAAATCTCAACATGCCTGGAAACCGGACTTATTTATAAACGATTTAAATAAGAAGACTATGTTTGTTAATATTATTTTCGAGTATTGCTTTGATTTAACACTACCATATATTGACCGTATATTAAGCTCATCAATACTGTTGTATGTTAAAACTTCCGGATACCTTGGGCTTTCCGTTAAGACGGGTACAAATATACGTTTCTAATTTCTAATTAGTATTGTAGGTATATATTTTTTCTCACCACGGCCTTATTAAACTTCATTTATTAATTTACTTTTATTAGTTTATTAGTTTAAATGTACTCATATGCGCCACTATAGTAAACAGTTTTATTTATTGCTGTTTATTGCAATTATTTTAACGTTAAAAAATTACGTAGATATAATAAATAGTTTATACTCCGAAATTTTGACGGGTTTTATGATATTGGAATAGAGCAGTTTGAGAATTTGGTATTGTATAAGTAAAAAATGACATAAATAAAGTTTTATTTTTATAACTCAATATTTACACATGTGTTTTTCAATCACAATAGTGGCAAAAGAATTAAAACCAAATTTTAATCTCAGATAAATTTAACAAATAAATAAAAAAACGTAGCGCAAAAAATTAAATAAACTTAATTCCGTATTATTTTATTGCAATGCAATTGGGAAAGCACAACAGAAAACGCGCATATAAAATATAAAAAAGAATGTAGGATGTACCAGTAATATAATGTTGTAGCAACTAGCAAGCTTAAAAAAATATATTTTTATTATAATAAAATTATTAAACTTTTATCTTAAGTTAAAACTTTGTAAGAAAAAAACTTTTATAACTCATTTTTCTTTCGGAAAAAATAAAAAAAAAAAATGTTATATATTTCAACAAATTTAACAATAATAAAATCTTGACATTTTTTTTTTATTATTATTTCTATTTCTTACGACTATATTTTATTTCTTACATTTTCCCCTTCCTTGTTCTTTTTTTGTATTTAACAATGTCATGTCAATTTTATTAATATTGTTGGGTACAAATTGTAAGCACTTTTTATACGTTGTATTTGCTTCTTACATCAAATTTTTCACGGTTAAATAGAAAATTGAAATACAAACATCTTTATTTTGCTTTTAATTTTCAAACAAAGAAAATACTCGTTAAACGAAAGTTACTAACGGTAATTATAATTAAACTCCACAAAGTCTTTCTTCAACTGACCAATCAGCGCGACGTTATGGATATTAAACAATTCAAAATGAGTGGCATCAAATTTCCGAAAATAGGATGTAATTATTGCCAAAACCTAAAGTCTCCTTATGATTGTTGTTAAGCTCTAGATTTAGTTTACATTTAATGAAAATCTATTTGGTTAAATCATAAACATCACAGAATAATGAGTGTGAAGTTTATGCTAAAAAAAATAACAAAAAATTACACTGTTAAATTAGCTATTTTCCAATTGGAATTTAAATTATATGAAAATTTAAATTTTTTGTAATTTTGGATTTTTCGTACCACCAAATAGATTCTTTTCATCAGGAAATAGGTTCTTTTCATCATTTTCAGATAGCTGGACCATCTGTTTATTTCGTTAACTAAAAGCATCCAATTGTGTAGAACATTATTAGTTATATTTCAGATTATTTAGAAGTTGACTGAATTTTGATGGTTTAAATAATTATTTAGCGCCGATCCTGGAAATGTCCCGAAGGCCCCGCATATTTCTTAGAACAGCTAAGCCATATACGGCCAACGTCACCAAGCCGATCCAATTATGATGAACTATAATATATTTCACAGTTTTTGGAATTTTTAAAATTTTTTCATTATTTTAAAAGTTTTATATCGCAGACCGCAGAGATGTCCACAAGATTTTGCCCATATTTTCGGATAACTTGGCTATGTGCCAGTCTATGTGGTCAATCTTATTGTCAACGTTCATTGTGATGAACTATACTATACTTTACAGAATTTAGAATTTTGAATAATTTTATTAGTTTTAAAAATTGTTGTATCTCCGATCACAGAGATGTCCACAAGGTCTGGCCTATATTTTCGGATAACTTGGCCATATGCCAGTCTACGTGGTCATTATGATTCAATTGAGATGAACTATACTATACTTCACACAATTTCGAATTTTTAATAATTTTATTAGTTATATAAATTTTTGTATCTCCGATCACAGAGATGTCCACAAGGTCTGGCCTATATTTTTGGATAACTTGACCATATGCCAGTCTACGTGGTCAATCTTATTTAATTGTGATGAACTATACTATACTTTACAGAATTTGGAATTTTTAATAATTTTATTGTTTTAAAAATTGTTGTATCTCCAATCACAGAGATGTCCACAAAGTCTGGCCTATATTTTTGGATAACTTGACCATATGCCAGTCTACGTGGTCAATCTTATTTAATTGTGATGAACTATACTATACTTTACAGAATTTGGAATTTTTAATTTTTTTATTGTTTTAAAAATTGTTGTATCTCCAATCACAGAGATGTCCACAAGGTCTGGCCTATATTTTTGGATAACTTGACCATATGCCAGTCTACGTGGTCAATCTTATTCAATTGAGATGAACTATACTATACTTCACAGAATTTCGAATTTTTAATAATTTTATTAGTTTTTAAAATTGTTGTATCTCCGATCACACAGTTGTCCACAAATTATTAAAAATTCGAAATTCTGTGCAGTATAGTATAGTTCATCACAAATGAACAAGATTGACTTCGTATACTGGCATATGGTCAAGTTATCCAAAAATATAGCCCAGACCTTGTGGACATCTCTGTGATCGGAGATACAATAATTTATATAACGAATAAAATTATTAAAAATTCGAAATTCTGTGAAGGATAGTATAGTTCATCACAATTGAATAAGGTTAACCACGTAGACTGGCACATGGCCAAGTTATCCAAAAATATAGGCAAGATCTTGTGGACATCTCTGCGGTCGGCGATATAAAACTTTTAATGAAAAAATTATTTGAAATTCCAAAAACTGTGAAGTATATTATAGTTGATCATAATTGGATCGGCTTGGTGACATTGACCGCTATATGGCTTAGCTATTCTAAGAAATTTGCGGGGCCTTCGGGACATTTCCAGGATCGGCGCTAAATATTTATTTAAACCATCAAAATTCAGTCAACTTTTAAATTATCTGAAATATAGTAATGTTCTACACAATTGGATGCTTTTGGTTAACGATATAAACAGATGGTCCAGCTATCTGAAAAAGATGAAAAGAACCTGTTTTCTGGTGAAAAGAATCTGTTTGGTGGTACTAAAAATCCAAAATTACAAAAAATTTAAATTTTCATATAATTTAAATTCCAATTGGAAAATAGTTAATTTAACAGTGTAATTTTTTGTTATTTTTTTTTTAGCATAAACTTCACACTCATACAGAATATACCGGTTTTAGTATACTTTTTTAGTATTAGATATTACAATTACACTAGGCGGTAATTATTCCAACGAGTTTTAATTTGCAGACGAATTAATTAATGTCACCCTGTCAAACACAAATTCAAAGCTATTTACTGCCTTTTTTAATAATACCATATGCGCACGACATGATCAAAAAATATTTAATATTAATACCGCGGCTTAAAATCTAAATAATAATTTATGTATATTCGTTCAAAAATAAACAAAACATTAATAAATAATCAAATTTAATATAGTTTTTTATGCTGCTATTACTATTTAATAGTTTTGTTTAGCAATAACAATTATTATTTTTGCAAACATAATTTTTTTTTTTTTTTTTTAAATTTTTAATTCTCATTTATTCGAGTGCATTTTGAAATTAATAAATAAATTAAAATAAAAATCCTGTTCAACTGAACGTAAATAAAATGACAGATTATGTACATCATTTTTAATCAATATCAATAAAATGTGTGTGTTATGTATGTGTGCCTTAAAAAAAAAAAAAAAAAAAAAAACTCATAAAATTTGGATATTCCCGTTTCACATATAAAAATTATCCGTTATATTATAATTCCATTAATCAGTAAAAACATAAGCAACAACCAAATAGCTATACTAAAAATGTGTCACATTTGGTCAAACATTTATGTGTTTGACAGAAAAAAATTAGAAATGTTATTGTTATTGATGTAACCGGATTTTTATAAACATTTTTTGTTGTTGTTGGTGGTGATGATAAAATTTCGTCATTTGTGTTATGTATGTCAGACCATACTTAATCACCTATGTCACATTGGAATAAATTTCTAATTAATTATATAACTATACATGTTACACATATGTATATTTGTACATACATACATGTATTATAATAAATGTCGGACTGGTTATATATTCGTACGTACGAGTATATAGCACCAGTTATATTGATTTAACTTTGCTTTTTGTGTAGATCTGGAATATTGTGTTGTGCTTTTGCGTTGGAATTATATTTTTTGTAATTTAAAGAACATAAAACTTCAAATCTCAAGAGAATTTTTTTTATATAAAATAGGACATTCAGATACACACACAAATCTCTAGGTTTGCCAGTAAAATTAGGCCGCTTTTACGCACAGATTTATTAAAGTGGCATGAAACTAGGTATACCCGAAATTGTTGAATTGTGACACAAAATTTAGATTTTTTCAAATCCTAAGTGTAACATAACAAGCAAATATAGTGGACAAGTTTTATATTTGTTTTTGATATACAGCAATCCCTCGCATAATTAATTAATTTGTTTTCAAAAGAAATGAACGGAAAAATAAATTTTGTAACCGAATTTTTATTTTTGGAGTAACAAATAAAAAACATCAAATTCAGGAATAAAATCAGTGAATTACTAATTAAAAGAACATAAGTGAAAACAAAAACAATATTTATATTTATTTAAAAAAAAAAAACGAAAATTAGTAAATCGAAATTTTGTTTTCGTAAATGGAGAGACATATAGTATTTCACGATATTTCGTCAAAAGAGATTTCTTAAATCTGGTATTCTTGAGAATTAGTGTATTTAAAAATTGATTTTATAAAATATGCCACCTTTTAACTATAACAGGTTAGCTTACAAATTGCATCGTACTTTAAACCTGAAAAAATTTAACCTCGTAAATTTGATTCGTTTTTTAATGAACTTAGGAGCTAGCAACCTAATCAGCCCCAAAAATTATTATTAATTTAATACAATTGAAAGACGTTTGTCACCAAAATATTATGTTGTTTAATCGGTAAATTTGGGAAACCGTTAATTTTATTTTGGAATTAAATGCAATGATTTTAATTATAAGGTTAAATAACTGATTTAATGTAGATTGGTAAGGTTAGGTTTAGGTGGCGGTCCACAAGGACAAGGCATAGATAAAAAAATGGTCCGTAGCCATACCACTAATAATTGTTTCCTCCAACTCATTGGATATTCCTGGCGTCCAACCTACAGAGGTCCGTCAGGACCTCGAAGAGGGGTGCCCTTAGAAACTTTAGTCTGTTTCGTGCCAAATGAGGGCAATTGCAAAGAAGATGAAGTATTTTCTCTTCCTCCTCTTCGTCCTCGCAACTACGACAGTAGTCATGCGAGAAGACACCAAGTCTACTCGCATGCCTCCCCATGAGACAGTGCCCCGTAATCACTCGAACAACCACACTGATCTGACTTCGCTCAAGTGAGATCAGCTGTTTGGATCTGGCCAAGTCAAACTTTGGCCAGACCTGCCGAGTTATTACCCAGGAAGTGATACATGACCATCTGTCATTCGTCAGTTTGCTAGCTTCTTCCTGAAGCAGCAATTTGCATACCGCAAAAGGCATTTCAATATCCTTTCTGCTTCCTGAGAAGTGGTCCGTTGTACCACGTCGAGCCAGTTCCTCAGCGTTTATATTCCTTGTACTTATGAAATGTCCTGGCACCCATAATATGTGGATGTTGAACTGATCTGCCATCTCGTTAAGAGATGAGAAACAGTTCTGGACTACCTTCGACGTGAGGAGGGGTGATTGAAGCGCTTTAATGGCAGCCTGACTGTCAGTATACATGCGAATATCACAAACTGATATTACATATTACCAATATACCTCAACCAGTCTACGACTTTCTTTATGGCAGTTACTTCAGCTTGAAAAATGCTACAGTAGTCGGGGAGACGGAAGGAGGGATTTAACAGAAGTTCCTCACAGAACGCTCCAGCCCCGACTTTCCGGTCCCGTTTTGAACTATCAGTGAAGAAGTTTATAACACCTGGTTCCAAAACTGCACTCATCATTCAGTCCTCCCTGGATGGGATCCTAGTCCGGAGCTTTGTGTCAAAAGATAGTGACGGGACAGTATAGTCGGTGGTCTTGGGAATTGTTTGTTGCACAAAATAGATGAGTGCCCTGTATTGTTGCAGGTGCACATTAAGATGGATTTTAGCCGTATGGCAGTACAAGCTACCAACTGTTTCCTCAAGATATCTATAGGAGTCAAAAATAGCAGAATCTCTGGTGCCTGAGTGGATGTGCTCCTCAGTGCACCACTGATCCACAGAAAGATTGTTCTTTGAACTTTTGTCAACAAAAATTATCTTAATAGTGGCTTAAATGTATCGCTTTTGTATACACTATATACAGAGTGCCATAGTAAACCAGTTTCAGTTTCGAAATATGCTTCTGTATTCAAAGGAATGAATTTAAAATTCAAAGCACCTAAGACGGACGTTTGCAATACATGCGAAATCTTAAAATGTAAAATAGAGATAGCAGGGAATAACGAAACAGCAACTTATAAACGAGCAGAAACAACATTACGATGACGCTGATATGTCTTACAAAATGAAGGAGCTAAATAAATCATTTGCTAAAAGTAACGCATCGAAAATGGTGTGCACATTCGACCTAGAACAATGTGCTCCAAGGCAATACTTAAAAACATCGCTATCGTTCTACAAGAGACAATTATGGACGTAAGGTTACGGTACACAACATGTGTATTTCAAACAAACCACATTGTTTTATGTGGGATGGGACCACTTCAAAGCGAGGTGGTAATGATATAACATCATGTTTGTTTTCATTTTTGAACTTTACCCCATATTTTATAGCGATTCTTGTCCCGGTCATAATAAAAATAGTTTTGTGGTATGTTTGCGTTATTCATACAAACCGGTAGTCTGAAAACAATAGATCACAAATTTTTAACGGTCGGACATACACACAAGGAATGTTGCGTTCACCATTCGGTCATAGAACGAAAGCAGAAGAAAACCACCATGAAAATACACCACCCAAGAGGTTGATATAACTTTGTGCGCGGTGCTGGTACCAAAAACACTTTCCATATTATTGAAATGAAACAAGATTCATTTTACACACTCACTAAATTCAATTGGCGGGAGGTTGAGACCGAAGGTGAACCGTTTACTTGGAACAAAGTTCTCGCTCGATCTAGAGGAACCATTTAAATTTTATAAAAATTTCGCGACGTGGAATTAATTCGATTAATTACAACTATGTTACGCCCTTTGGGTGTCCCATTTTGTTTTATGTGTTCAATATTGAATTTCACATTTATACCTCCCTTAAGCGGAAATTTAACAGACAATTTTTTTTTGTTATATACAACATGACCACCACAATGTTGACTTTCAGTGTACCTTACTTCGTTTCCTCTTTATCGAATTTTTTTTGGTAGTGGTTTATGATCTTCGAAAGGTAATTTTTTTTTCCCCCGCTTATGGCTGAGTCTATAAAAGCTGAACAAAATTGAAAAAAAAAAAGTGATTCTAGTTTTGGTTTTTTTTCTGAAAGGTTGTGCTGACTGAATTCAAGTCATTTAAAACCGAGAAAAAAAAAATATATTAATATGGACTGTGTATCGATTTCTATTGTGTTAAGTTAAGTTAAGTTGCTAAAAATAATAATAAAACCAAAATAAAGTTATCTATAAAATAATTCATTACAATAATTGTGCATAGTATAAATATCTTTAAGAAAAAGAAATAAAAAAAAAACGTGACCATACTAAAAATTATGTATGAGGTGTTCACGAATTTTGGACAATAAATTTTTTTTGTATATCTAACGTAAATGTGAAAAAAAAACCGTTACTGGTTAACTGTTGTAATTTAAATATCTAAACATATTGGCAATTATTAGTGTGTAAATGAATAAATAAAAACAACATAAAAACAATAAAAATATTTAAAACATTAATTATAATCTAGTGTTTTAAATTAGAACATTTCATTCATGGTAGTGAATAAATCATCACGTTAACTGATGTACATACACCTGATCATAGCAGTAAATGCGTAAGTGTTATTTTATTAACGGTAATATGTATTTTCATTTCGTTCCATGAGTCCACCATATAACGTTCTACAATTCGTTATTTAAATCCAACTCATGGTTCCAATGCTAACGTATTCATCCATATCTGAGGCTCAAAATTCTATGTGACTAATGCTTGATACTAATTTAATGAGAAACCAGAATTAGCACAATTATAGAAAGTATTATCACCAGTTATACATAAATCAAATTAATGACTTAAAATTACCTTGATCAAACAAAATTTCGTGTGAAGTATCATAAAATTCATCACTCAACGTTCATCAATGAACTACAGTTGTAGATATTAATTTTGTTTTGTGTATTATCACTTTTGATTTTTTTTATTCAAAATTTTTGTTTTTGAATTTTTCTTTAATTAATTTTCAATTTTTTTTGTTAATTTCAAATGAATTTTTTTTTTGTTTTGCATTACATTTCTTAAATGTTCACTTTAATTTCTGAATATCTTAATTAATTAAATTTAATTTTTTTGAAATTCTAAAAAAATATAAACTTATTGTAATCTAGAATAGACATGAAACATTCCCCAATTGTGATAATCCAAATCAAATTAAACATGAGTAGATAAATTTAATAGTGTTTGTTGTAAAATGACGAGGCTTGATTAACGTTTTGGCATACTGAATCAGTTTGTGTTTTCCTTCCTGTGTATTTTTGTTTCTTCGTACAACGGTCTAGCAAGATCTATTATGAATACTATCAAATCCCACTCCCAGCCGTCGAGCTTAAGCCAAGCAAGTAAATGACCGTGATAGACTATTCATATAGATAAAAACATATTTCTATAACGAAATGGATTGCACCTGAGCCAAAAACAATAATTTTTTTTTGGTTTTATTACAATTCGGAAGCATTTGGCTTCACATTTCGTTACAGTGGCGCCCAACTACCGGTAATTCGGTACAAGGATTTCTTCCTTTCTATTTTTTTTTTTTTTTTGTGTTTAATGCATTTTCTTTGTGCATTGTTGCTACAGCGGTGTTCAAATTTGAATTCCATGCATTGAAACTTAAACAGCTAACAAGTTTAAATTTTTTTTCGCAGTTTTTTCTTAATTATTAATTGACTCAGGCTGTTAGATGTTTTAAACTTGTTAATACAGATATTGGTTTATGGAATCATGTCGCACTAACTCAATGTAATAATATATTTCGATCTAGTGTTAGAACATGGTGATTCCATTAATCAATTCCGAAAATAAACTTAAAAACGTAATTTCAATATCGCATTAAATTCCAATTTTGTTTATTAATTGTTGATGTTAGTGTTTGATATACCATTACGTGTATATAAATTGAAAAAAAAAAAGCAAATCCTGGTGACGCGAAAGTGTTCTAGTATTAATATTATTGATTCATTTGTAAGGTTTCACCAGCCCTTTTCCTTTTCTCAGACTGTTTCAGTGCTTTGTTAGTGGTTACCCAAGTCTCGTCTAATTGCAACAAATAATTTCAAATAAAAAAAATAAAAAACAATTTTTTTAACTCATTGGATTGTAATTGGTGGATGTTCATCAAGAGTATATGACGTATGTATATACTGGATAGTAAATTCATGTTTTCTTTAAGTTTTTTTATATAATTTACATATTAGTTACATTTCTTAGTTTAATATTTAATTAGATTTATTAAGTTTTTTTGAATTTCTGATTTATTTTTTTTTGGTTTTATTTGGTGATTGGTTTATTAATAATAATTTATTTTTTTTTTGGCTTATGGAGCATTCAACGCTTGTAATTATATGAGTACATATTATTAGATTTTTATTTTTATTTTTGTGAATATAATTTTTTTACGATAATTTCAGTTGACCGCTAAACTCCCGTGGTTTCATTGACTTAAACAAATTTGTTCAGTTTTGTACTCATTACCATATTCCCGTAGTGCCAGTGAATTTTTTTTTCTCTATACTCTTATATTTACATTATAGTTATTTTGTCAGTATTATTATTTTTTTAAATATTCGTTAATTTTTAATTTATGGCCACTAAAATGACAACCTTTAGAATACGTTCGCGAGATTTATCTCCTGAAGAATTATCCATTGAATTAGAAATACGTAATATAATAGGTGATTTAGATTTTCAAATGCGTAGTTTAGATGAAGCGTTGCAGAAAGAACAGGCTTCGACGATTGATAGACCGAGTAAACCTCATACCAAAGCTTTAATACAACCACATAATGAAGTGACTACCTGCGTGTTTAAGCTACAACAAACTCAAATTAAATTATTGAATTGTATTCAAAATCCCAATTTTGATAGGAAGGAATATTCAGCTCTTATAACAAAATTATGCCATTTAAAAGCAAGAGGGGAACGAATTTTAACTCTAGAATTAATTAGAATTCCTGCTAGTAAATTCGTTCAAGTATGTGATTCTCTGTTAGAAGTATGTCGACTGTTCAATTCAAAGGAAAAAACGCTACCAGATGCTCTTCTCGAATTAAGTACTACGCAAATAGATCACGAGGATATATTAGAGTTAATGATAAGCGCACCTCAGCCTGCAGGGATGTCTCTAGCAGAGTCATTGGTAGAAATTGGAAATACTACTATACTTCAAGAAAACTCTGATAATCAGCCTGCTTCTCATACTAACCTTGAATCTCAGGGTTTAAATGATAATTTGGATTCGATTAGTACAAATCTAAAAGAATCTACTCTCGCAGACGGTGTTGGACGACCTCCACTACAATCGAGATCTGAAGCACCGATTTTGCAGCATTCTTCACCCGCGCAATTAAATCTCCCTCCATTTCCAAATTTTCAGAATCAACCTCATTTGTTCACATTTCCGTACAATTATCCGTATGCACCACTGTCGTCATTTCCAATGGCTCAGCAACCAGTGGTTTTCCCACCTCAACCAATGTTTCCCTCTGAAATACCTTACTATCACCACGGTCCCCCAAATGTAAGAAATCATAAACCACCCCATGTTGAGCCGCAGGTATTTCCAAATACCGATAATCAAACCAGTACCCGTAGGCAAAATAATCCCAATAATATTGGTGTAGGAGGTTCACATAATGTTAGCTCGCCACCTAATGAGCAATTTCCTGGGTATAATTCACGTACAACTCCTGTACATAAATGGGGCATTTCCTTCGATGGTTCCGCAGCAGGTTTAGCAGTGGAAAGATTTTTATATCGTGCTGAACATATGGCTAAGACAAATAACCTTCCATTAAGTCAACTAATTCATGATATGCCATCGTTACTGAAGGGACTCGCAGGCGAACATTATTGGCTTGTCCTTGAACGACACCCGGGCTGTGACTGGGATCAGTTTAAAACTGCTTTCACTCATCGATTCCAAGATCGGCGAACAGATGTTGACATTATTAGGCTTATTGATGCGCGAAAACAACGACCAAAAGAACCATTCACCGAGTTTTATTATGATATAGTCAATCTGTCTCTCCCATTGAAAGTGCCGTTCTCCGAAGTGCAGACTCTCGAGATTTTAAAGAAGAATATGCGAGCTGGGTTGCAGGTTCATCTCGCAGGTCGACAAATATCGTCAGTTGCGGATCTTGTAAGTACTTGTGTGGCTACTGAGGATATTTGGCGAAACGTGGGACTAGCTCCTGAACAATTAGTTCAAAGACAGCTTCAGGTAGGGCGTGTGAATGAAATAGAGGTTCATGATTCTGAAGACATTAGTGGTTATTCACAAACCTTATCTTCCGGATTAAAATTCGAACCTTCCACATCGTTTTGTACTACCTCTCCTATCACTCCAATAGCTCCACAGACTTCCATTAGCAGTTCAGTTAATGTGGAGGCGTACCATCAAGCTCCACTTAATCCTATAAAGCCACCTCCTATTATTACTTGTTGGAATTGTCAACGAGCTGGGCATCCTTATATGGATTGCGATTTAGTGCGGCAACACACCTTTTGCTACGGTTGTGGCCAGTCTAACGTTTTGAAGCCGCATTGCCATTTTTGCAACAGAACAGGTGCTTCGTTAAACCCGGTGAAGGAGACGACTATGGGAGGGTCCAGTCGTCCTCCTGTACCAAATTTTCAGCGATCCCCACCACAGAATGTAGGTCCGTCATTTATTCCGACCCGAAAATGAACGAACTCTCAAAAATAAAAAAATTACATAACAAACGTCAAAATTGTCGCTCTATTTCTTATTTTAAAATGCGACAACAAATGTACCGAAACATATCTTCCACTAAATTTTGCAATTCCATCGACTTTTTACAGGACAATCGTCCCTATGCAATTATATCCATTAATGGTACGAAAGTGCAGGGTTTGCTCGATAGTGGGGCCAATATATCAGCTTTAGGTAAGAATGCTCTAGCCTTTATTAAGGAACATAACTTGCCTCTTCACGCTATTCCTGCTGTAGTCCAGATTGCCAACGGTTCTCCATTGAGAATTCACGGTTTTGTACATACTCAGATCACATATAATAACAAAGTTCAGGACATGAAATTATTCATTGTTCCGGCTTTACAGCAAGTATTATATTTGGGATGTGACTTCTGGCAGAAATTTGGCATACAACCAACCTTATCATCCGTTTCCGCCATGCCTTCACTTTTGCCTAACCTTAATGATCGTCCAATTAGTTCTCCCGACAACTGCCAGCACACACTGTCCGAGGATCAGCATCAAAGGTTGCAAGCAGTTATTGAAAGGTTTCCTAGTTCTGAGAGCTTGGGGTTGGGTCGAACTCATCTCCTGAATCACACGATCGACGTTGGGGATGCTAAACCCATTAAGCAGCGCCATTATTCGGTCTCACCCGCGAAACAACAGCAAATTTATACTGAACTCGATCGACTGATTGCGTTGGATGTGATCGAAGAAAGTTACAGCTCATGGAGCTCCCCAATGGCGACCGTGCCGAGGAAGGATGGTGGTGTTCGACTCTGTCTTGATGCTCGAAGGCTCAATAGTCTGACAAGAAAAGATGCGTTTCCTTTGCCGCTTATTGACGGCTTGTTGAGCCGTTTGGATCGTACCCGTTATATTTCGAGTCTGGATTTAAAGGATGCCTTTTGGCAGATACCTTTGGATCCAGCCTCGAGAGATAAGACGGCCTTTACCATCCCGGGACGGCCACTTTATCAATTTAAAGTTATGCCCTTTGGCCTTTGTAATGCGCCTCAGACCTTGTGCCGATTGATGGCTACCGTGATTCCTCATCAACTGCATGACCGGATATTTGTGTATCTGGATGACCTACTTATAACCACTGCTGACTTTGATGAGCATTTATCGTTGCTTCAGAATGTCGCTGAAAGGCTGACAAAAGCTGGGCTAACGATAAATGTTCAGAAAAGTAAGTTTCTGCTAAAGGAGATCAGATATCTGGGTTATGTAGTTGGTGAGCGAGGATTGGAACCTGATCCGGGCAAGGTCGAGGCCATTCTAAAATTTCCTCGGCCAACAAACATCAGACAAATGCGACGATTTTTAGGCGTCACGGGATGGTATCGACGTTTTATTGACGGGTACTCTGCATTGTCGGCACCTCTCTCTTCTCTTTTAAAGAAGAACCATAAATTTGTTTGGTCTTCCGAAGCTGAAACTGCATTTATTATGTTAAAACATGCTCTCTGTTCCGCTCCAGTTCTTACTACTCCCAACTTTAACGCTCGGTTTTACATCCAATGCGATGCCAGTTCTACGGGTATAGGAGCGGTCTTGTTCCAACGCGATGCTGAGGGGCATGATAGACCCATAGCCTATATGTCCAGAAAGCTTAATGCAGCTCAACGGAATTACTCGGTTACAGAGCAAGAATGTCTGGCCGCAATTGAAGCAATCAAAAAGTTTAGAGTGTACGTAGAGGGCCTACCATTTACCGTGATAACAGACCATGCCAGCTTAAAGTGGCTCATGTCTCTTAAAGATGTGTCGGGAAGACTGGCACGATGGTCCTTGAAGCTTCAAGGGTACGATTTTGAAATTGAATTTCGAAAGGGAACTCAAAATGCTGTGCCCGATGCCCTATCACGTATCGAAATCGAATCCCTTGATGTTTTTCAGTACCCTTTTTCTGATTCTCCGATGCATGTGGACCTCACTTCTTCAGCTTTCACTGATCCTATTTACCGACAATTAGCAGATTTCATTCAACAGTCTAAAAATCACATTAACCTTTTCACATATCAAAATTTAATTTACATCCAGCCTTACGCGCACAAAAATAGTCTTCCGGATATTCCATCTTACAAATTGCTTGTTCCAGAATCGCTACGATCAGCTCTACTTCAATCCGCTCATTGCCCTCCAACTGCCGCTCATCTGGGGATTAGTAAAACTATCGAATTCATTCAGCGTTATTATTATTGGCCCACGATTCGTTCAGACGTAAAACGGTTTATTGATGCATGCATTAAGTGTAAAATCAATAAATCGCCAAATCAAATTTGCAAACCTCCCCTCGGTTCTTTACCTATGACATTTAGACCCTTTCAGAGGATATATTTGGACTTCTTGGGGCCGTATCCTCGCACAAAAAAGGGCAATACTGGTATTCTGATTGCTCTTGACCATTTGTCAAAATTTGTGATCACCCGACCAGTTAGACAAGCCACTGCTAAAGAAGTGTGTGATTTCCTTGAAGGCGAGATATTTCTGATGTTTGGAGTCCCTGAAGTCATTCTTACGGACAACGGTAGACAGTTCGAATCAGTACTTTTACAAACTTTATGCAAAAAGTATGGTGTCAGGCATATGTTTACGGCCAAATATTCGCCTCAGGGAAATGCCTCCGAGCGCGTTAATCGAACTCTGTTGGCATCCTTACGAGCTTATATTAAATCTGATCAACGCTTATGGGATTCAAATCTTTCTGCCATCACCCATGCCCTTCGCAATACAATTCATGAGACCTCTAAATACTCTCCGCATTTTCTGGTCTTTGGTCAGCATGCCGTTCTTCATGGTTCGCTGTATGAATTGCTGCGGAACGCTTCCGCATTTGGTGGAAATTATCTGCATAGCGAAGATAAACCAGAGTATCTATTTAAAGTCTATAAAAACGTTCAAGAAAATCTAACCAAGTCTGCTGAGAATAGTAAAATTAGATACAATTTAAGAACGCGTTATCCCAAAATCATGATAGGACAGACGGTTTTCGTTAAAAATTTCAAGCAAAGCAAATCTTCTGAACAATATGCTGCCAAACTTGCACCTAAATTTATTAAGGCCATTGTTATTCAACTCGTGGGAAAAGTTGCTTGTGAACTGGGCAATGAAAATGGAAAGAGCCTAGGAATATATCATTTCAAAGATATTAAAATTTGAATTGTAATTTTCTTTTTTTTCAATTGCTCTATAATAATTTTTGCCCGGCTTTTGAGACCCATCAACAGGGGTGAGTCGTCCCCACGATTGTTACGCCCTTTGGGTGTCCCATTTTGTTTTATGTGTTCAATATTGAATTTCACATTTATACCTCCCTTAAGCGGAAATTTAACAGACAATTTTTTTTTGTTATATACAACATGACCACCACAATGTTGACTTTCAGTGTACCTTACTTCGTTTCCTCTTTATCGAATTTTTTTTGGTAGTGGTTTATGATCTTCGAAAGGTAATTTTTTTTTCCCCCGCTTATGGCTGAGTCTATAAAAGCTGAACAAAATTGAAAAAAAAAAAGTGATTCTAGTTTTGGTTTTTTTTCTGAAAGGTTGTGCTGACTGAATTCAAGTCATTTAAAACCGAGAAAAAAAAAATATATTAATATGGACTGTGTATCGATTTCTATTGTGTTAAGTTAAGTTAAGTTGCTAAAAATAATAATAAAACCAAAATAAAGTTATCTATAAAATAATTCATTACAATAATTGTGCATAGTATAAATATCTTTAAGAAAAAGAAATAAAAAAAAAACGTGACCATACTAAAAATTATGTATGAGGTGTTCACGAATTTTGGACAATAAATTTTTTTTCTATATCTAACGTAAATGTGAAAAAAAAACCGTTACTGGTTAACTGTTGTAATTTAAATATCTAAACATATTGGCAATTATTAGTGTGTAAATGAATAAATAAAAACAACATAAAAACAATAAAAATATTTAAAACATTAATTATAATCTAGTGTTTTAAATTAGAACATTTCATTCATGGTAGTGAATAAATCATCACGTTAACTGATGTACATACACCTGATCATAGCAGTAAATGCGTAAGTGTTATTTTATTAACGGTAATATGTATTTTCATTTCGTTCCATGAGTCCACCATATAACGTTCTACAATTCGTTATTTAAATCCAACTCATGGTTCCAATGCTAACGTATTCATCCATATCTGAGGCTCAAAATTCTATGTGACTAATGCTTGATACTAATTTAATGAGAAACCAGAATTAGCACAATTATAGAAAGTATTATCACCAGTTATACATAAATCAAATTAATGACTTAAAATTACCTTGATCAAACAAAATTTCGTGTGAAGTATCATAAAATTCATCACTCAACGTTCATCAATGAACTACAGTTGTAGATATTAATTTTGTTTTGTGTATTATCACTTTTGATTTTTTTTATTCAAAATTTTTGTTTTTGAATTTTTCTTTAATTAATTTTCAATTTTTTTTGTTAATTTCAAATGAATTTTTTTTTTGTTTTGCATTACATTTCTTAAATGTTCACTTTAATTTCTGAATATCTTAATTAATTAAATTTAATTTTTTTGAAATTCTAAAAAAATATAAACTTATTGTAATCTAGAATAGACATGAAACATTCCCCAATTGTGATAATCCAAATCAAATTAAACATGAGTAGATAAATTTAATAGTGTTTGTTGTAAAATGACGAGGCTTGATTAACGTTTTGGCATACTGAATCAGTTTGTGTTTTCCTTCCTGTGTATTTTTGTTTCTTCGTACAACGGTCTAGCAAGATCTATTATGAATACTATCAAATCCCACTCCCAGCCGTCGAGCTTAAGCCAAGCAAGTAAATGACCGTGATAGACTATTCATATAGATAAAAACATATTTCTATAACGAAATGGATTGCACCTGAGCCAAAAACAATAATTTTTTTTTGGTTTTATTACAATTCGGAAGCATTTGGCTTCACATTTCGTTACAACTACTTAACCAATTAATCAATCTTATACAACTACTTTACCAATTAATCATGAAAAAAGGCCCTCCTAAGAGTTTACCAACCAACATGTGAATGAATTTTAAATAAAATCTTTTAATTGAGATAACTAACGCATTTTTTATTTCTTGTCTTTATTAGAAGGGCATAACTAATGACATTTCAACTTAAGCCTTTTAAGTAAAAGTGACTCATGAAATAATATTAAATTTCAAATTTTTTCAAAAGGGCATAACAGAGTAATTCAAAAATTTTCCCGGCTCGAAATCGAATTCCCCATATTTTGAGTCTCACAATAATTTGTAAATATACCGTACACCATAGGTCGTTCAAATCAAGAAGATCAGAAGTGTAAAATGTTCTGCAACTTGATTGAAACCTTTTATCCACTCTACTGAAAAATTAGGTTTTTAGACTTATGCCCTTTTGATTTGTGACCACAGATATATATAAATATATATATATATATATATATATATATATATATATATATATATATATGTGGGTTTCCACGAATTTCAGATATATTTAAATAATAAATAAATAGACAATCTTTAAACAAACAATCACTTCTTTTATTTTCTCTATTTTATCATTTTTAATTTACTATTAAGCGTGTTGTATACTGTCCTGCTTGAACGTTGTGTATATACTATCCGCTTGACCGTTGTCTATCTACCTCGTAGTATCTTCTTTTTTTCCATCTGCCTGTACCGTAATTTACCATATTACAGTCGCGTAGATAAATGCTTTTACTTTTATATATAGTGTTGCGTGAATAAATGTTGGATTCCACAATCGGCCGTCCTGCATCCAAAATCGACCTCGATGAGCTGATACATCATTGGCAAGTAAGTATCGTCTTAGTAACATCTTTGGTAATATCGTCTTTGTAACATCTTTAGTAATATCGTCTTTGTAACATCTTTGGTAATATGGTCTTTGTAACAACTTTTTTAGGTTTATTGCGTCTTTAGTCTTCATTTTCACTAATATCATCAGCATCATCGTCGGTAGGCGAAAACTCCTCAGATCGTATGCAGCTTCTCCAATTTTTTATGTTGTCTGCGCTGGTAAATGTTTTTCTTGGACCTTCAGTTTCACCAATTTTTTCTACTTGATAACGATTATTTGGCCTCACTTTAACTATTCGATATGGACCCAAGAATTTTGGTTACATTTTTTGACCGCTTCCAAACTGTGTCCTTCTAACAGCCACGATGTCACCTTCTTTATATTTAAATGCGGCTTTCCTATTTTTATCGTAATTTCGTTTATTAGCTTTTTGTACTTTTGCAATTTCTTATTTTGCTTCTTCCCTACATTTCTGTCTCTCTTCCTCGTAGATATCTATGATAGCTTCTTCTAACAGCTGTGCAAATCGTATGTATTCTTGATTTCGCATTTTTACACCGAATAATAATTCGAAGGGACTTCTCGTTATGCTTCGGTGCCAACTTGAATTAAAAAATCGCTGTATATTGTTCAAATGCGTATACCACTTTTCCGGGTTGTCCAACGACAATTTCGTAAGCGCAGGTATAATAGTACGATGTATCCTTTCGACTTGCCCATTACCTTTTGGTACGCCCGTAGTAAGCAACACATGTTTAATACTTTCAGTTTGTAAATAATCTTCAAATTCACAAGCTGTAAAAGCTGTACCTCGATCAGTAATTACTCGCTCAGGGTTCCCGAAAATTGTTTTTTGTGTTTCCAGCTTCTGAATCACCTCGTTTGCTGTTAGTGTTTTTATAGCATACAACCAAACCAATTTGGAAAACGCGTCGATTACTGTGAGTATATATTTATACTGCTTATTTGTGGATGTTAAGGGACCTAAGTTGTCCAAGTGATAGGTATTTAACGGGTAATCATTTTTTGGTATTGGGTTTAACAGGCCTTCCTTTACTCCAGTTTTCCGCTCCGACAAAATACAAGTGATACAATTACAAATGCAGCTTACAATTTTCTCCTTCAGATGGGGTATGTAATAATCTCGTTTTAGCAATCTAAATGACTTCTTCCATCCAAAATGTCCCTTTTCATGTACTGTTTTGATAATTTCCTGTTGCATTCCATTTGGTATACATGCAAGTGAATGGCCATCTTCTCCTCTTCGGTACACAACTCCATTTCTTAGATAATACAGATCTAATGAACCTTTCTCTAACGTTTCCTTGATGATTCGTAACCGTTCATCTGTCTGCTGAGCATTGCTAATTCTTTGTAGTAACCCATCTTCCAGTAATGCCACAATAGGATTTCGGCTCAGTGCATCGGAATGCCTCATTTGCGTTCCACTTCTATGCTCTTCTTTAATGTGGCCACTATTGCAAGAATTTCTAATTCATAACTATGATATCGTTCTTGGGCCGGTGTAGTTTTTCTGCTAAAATAATAGATCGAGTGAAATTGTTGATCTTCGCTATCCTTCTGCATTAGTATTGCGCCAAACCCATATTTCGAAGCATCTGTGTGTACTTCGATTTCACGATCCGGATGAAAGATACGCAACACAGGATACTCAACTAAACATTATTTTAGTTTCTGGAAGGCTGCTTTCTGATTTGGGCCAAACTTGAACTAAACATCTCACCGCAATAAGTTGGTCAATGGTCTTGCTATTTCCGCATAGCTTTTTATAAATTTACGGAAGTATCCGGTTAGTCCCAAATAACTCTGTACGTGTTTTAGTTTTCTTGGCTCTGGAAATTTCTTCACTGCTTCCGTTTTAGATTTAGATGACGCAATGGTTCTTTTAGTGACCTCATATCCTAAGTATTCGATATTCTTGACTAAAAACGTACATTTTTTCCCATTTAATTTGTAGGTTATATTCGCTAGCTACAGTTAACACTTCTTTTAAACTGTTTAAATTACCATCTTCATCTTCAGCTGGTTTGATGATATCATCCATGTAAATTAGTATTTTACGTTCTAAAGTTAACATTCTAAAGACCTCGCTTATTTACCGTGAAAATACAGCTGGTGCTGAACAAAGTTCAAACCGCATACGCAAAAATTCGAATTGGCCTCTGGGTGTAACAAATGACGTATATTTGCGACTATCTTCTGATACTGGAACGTGGATAAATCCATTTTTATGGTCTAAAGTAGTAAACACCACAGCATTATACAGTTGATCGATTTGGTCTTCGATCACAGGCAGAGGGTATCGGTCCATAATAACTTTCTTATTTAACCTTCTGTAATCTATACATAATCGTTTGCCGCCGTCCTTTTTATTTACCAATACCACCGGGCTGGCAAAATCTGAATAACTTGGTTGAATTATGGAGTCGTTTAATCATTCCGTTATCTGTTGATCTACCAACTCTTTCTCGGCTGGAGGGAGTCGTCTTGGGCTTTGATAAAGAGGCACTTCACTCTTCAGGATAATTTTCAGTTCAACTGGACTTTCTTTCATAATTGGTGCTGGTGAATAAGTAGTTACAAGTTTTTGAATTTCGCCGCAATATTGTGTGTTCTCAACATTTAATACAAGCTTTGTATCGTTAAATGCACAAAAACATGACACATAGTTGTCGAATAGTTTATATACCCTGACACCTTCCTCAGACAAAATAATGTTGGTTCCGTGAAGAGCATCATTTCCAACTATCATTTCTAATTCTCTCAAACAACGGTCGCTAAGTACATAGATCTTCACTTCATAGCTAGATTCATCAATATGCAGATAGGTTTCAATGTATCTATGCGCCTCAATCGATGTTGAACCGATTCCTTTAATCGTTGATTCGCTTGTTACTAACTCCGGTGAACCAAGCTTCATATAAATAGAATGTTTTACGCAAATGATGTCGCTGCCAGTATCTATCAATGCCTTAATAGATATTCCGTCCACTATAACATCTTTAAAATTTCGTTGATTTTCAAATATTTTAATATCCTTTACTACGGCTGAAAGTTTTTTGCTTTTGTCAGTTGACCTTGTATCACGTTTGCAATCTATCGACTTATGGCCAAAATTATTACAGTTAAAACATTTAATGCCACTTCTGCAATACTTTGATTCATGGCCGATCTTTCTACAATTAAAACATCTAATTCGCGAGTTATTATCTCTATTCCTGGGTGCATTTGGACTTTTATTTCCTGAACGTTGAACTCGGGATTGATTTTTCTCGGCTTGCCTATGTTTAAATTTTTCATAAAGATCCAATTTAGTTTTAAAAACTTTGATTGACGTAGCACCATATAAAATTGTTTTGTTTATATTTGTGTCTTGAATCCCGTCTATTGTGTATTGAATTACATCTAAATCTTCTAATCGACCAAGTGCTCCAAGCTCACGCATTGCCAACAAGTATTCAAGTAGAGATTCTTTTTCAGCTTTCTTACGAGATAGCATATTTTGGTGTATTTCGGAAAACGTGTATTTAACTTTAAATTCGTCTCTTAAAAATACAGTCAATGCATCATAACTGTTCAAATTTTTTCGTGTTCTAAGTGCTACTTTTGCTGCTCAAACTAATAATTTCCGACAGTACACCAATTTTTCCAATGAGTCCCAGTTCATAATGCTAGCAGTTGAATCGAATTCTTGTAGCCAATCATCAACATCTTGATTGTTTAAACCGTCAAAATTTTGCATCGAATCTACCACGTCACGGAATGATATAGATGTTTTATGACCTTCAGAACTTGTGCCCGGACTGTTACTACATGTCGTTCCATACTGTGACAGCGCTTTGAGCTTTTCGTTTTCTATTCTCAAATTTTCTATTTCAACTTGCTGTCGTTTAGATTCTCGCGCTCGCAGTTCCCGCAATTCCACGTTCATTGCACTTTCTCGCCCAAGGATGTTCGATTTGAAATCGTTTATCATTTCAGATAACCTTTTATCAAATAATCGGTCATATGAATCTTTTTTATTTAAATCCTCATTTTCGTTTTGACCTTGAGTATCATCTGTTACACTAATATTTACTGTTTCTCCTATCTGATTACCATTTTGCGTCTTGGATGATTCTCCCTCCATGTGACAATGCATTCTTGCATCATCCCTGCCCATAGAAGAACTTCGGTGCTAAGCCATTGTTTAACGGGCAACTGAACGAAGAGAGAGGGGAAACGAAATTTGATGATCGATTTTTTTTTGTATTTTTTTTTCTTGGCAAAATCGATCGCTTGTCAATCGGTGATAATGATTTTTTTGATTGGGGGAGTCAAGTTTTTACCTTCGTAGAGAATGGACGTTTTTTTTTTGAGTCTCGACTCGAGACGATTTAATATACATATATTTCTTTGCGTTTGAGTGATTTTATTTTTTTTTTGTGGACAAAAAGTTTTTTTTGTAAATATGGTGAAGCCCATGAATGGGTTATTGTGAGAAAAAATAAAAAAACGTATGAAAGAATTAAGAAAATAAAAATGAAAAATGAATATGGAAATTATAAAAACCAAAGGAAAAACGTTATATTGAGATAAAACGGAAAGTAAAATGTTGTGTAATACTTTTTTTTTGCCTCATACATCATAATATAAATATCGAATGATTGATAAATAAAACAAAAACAATTTTCTTCCGTTTTTTTTTGGTGTTGTAAAATAATATTAGACAATATAAAGAACGTTACTATGTGCAGTTAAATTGTCGATGAAAAAAAAAATGTAACTGATTATGTTAGATTCAATGAAGAATACCTTGTTAATATAATATAATTATTATGTGATTTTGTATAAATTATAAAAAAAAAAAAATTTTGTTATTGGTACATTCTGGAAAATATAATTAATAAATATATCTTTGAATTGGTGAATGAAAAAAAAAAACAACAAAATATATAAACAGTTTTTTTTTGTATATATATAAAACCAAAAGTGCATTGCTACGCAAAATTTTGTTTGGGTTGGGTCCGTTATTGCGTTACATTAAGGCAATGAAAATTTTGAAAGCCGTTTGCCTATCATCATGTCGTCTCTAAGTACCAAATTATTTGGAAAGTACGGTATTTGGGTGCGCTGAAGTTTTGAGTGACGCCGAATTTCTGCGAGGAGCGGTTATCACAGTTGTTCGTATGTGATTCAGTATTGCTGCATTGTTATTTCTGGAACATTGTTGGTGCAGAGTGAGTACATTTGAGGGTCATTCGTGGCAGCCGGGTGCAGTAAGCGTAATTTCTTTGATTATATTATTATTATTTTTCTTAATTAATTTTTGCTCAATTATTATTATTATTAATTGCTTAATTGATTTTTTTTTTGTTTGGTAAATTTAATTATTTCAAAAAAAAAAAAAAGGAAGAAACTATTTAGTTTTCTGGATTTTTTGTTATCTCTCATTTGTTTTTTTTTGGTTATAGATGTATTCATCGTTTAATTTTAATTCTTTTACACACGCGTGCTGCATGCTATTTCCTTTATATATAAATATTTCTTTTCAGCTCTCTCTCTTCGTTCGTTTCTGCCACCGCCATTTTTGTGAAAGTGAATGATAAGTTTCTTTAAAATTTTCTTTAGAATTTCTTCTATTTTTTTTTTATCTTTCTGATGTTATTTTGAAACGTTTGAACTCTTGATAATGGAGTGCTAGAGAGTTGTCTGGGGTGATGCTGTGACTGGGGTGGTATTCGGAGTTCATTCCGATCAAGAAGTGTTATTATAAATCGGAGAAAATGCCTTCAATTTCTTTTATCCTTATTGTCTATTTATTTGTTTTTTTTGCACTTCTTCGTACGCGGTTACTCAAGCTCCGATCAAGCTTTGGATATATCCCCACCCCAACCCTGAGCCTTAGCCAGCTATATATGCCGCGTTCCAAAGCCTCTGTTCGGAGATTCTGTTAACGACATTATGGTGTGACTTGTAATTTAAATGGTCGATGCTACTTCTGATTAAGTTTTGCAGCACCGCCAAACCCAAGCATAGTGTAGTGCCGTTACAGTGGCGCCCAAGCTAAAATGGCTTTTCCTTTTCACTTTTCCTACATTATTTTCTTTTTCTTTTAGTTACAGTTTTTATTTAAGGCATTTTCCGATTTATTTTATTTAAATTTATTTATTTTCCAGTTTTTTTTGTTTAGTTTTCAGTTTGGCTTGACACCCGCATTTGTGTTTCCGGCAATTCTGGCCGTGTGAGTTCACATGAGTGCGCGCGCCGAGCCCTGCTATTCTTTAATCATTGGAGTTATCAACCACCACCGATTCCGCTTTATAAGTGTAGATTTTGGTTCGGTTATTACCTTCCTTGTTCCCAGTTTAGCAGTACAGTTCAAATCATTTCATTTTTTTTATTAATTATTTTTCCGTCCTACTCTCGGATCATTGGAGTTATCAACCACCACCGATTCCGCTTTATAGGTGTAGATTTTGGTTCGGTTATTAACTTCCTTGTTTCCAGTTTAGCAGTACACTTCAAATCATTTCATTGTTTTTTATTAATGTGTTTTTCCATCCTATCTTCGGATCAATGTAGTTATCAACCACCACCGCTTCCGCTTTAAAAGGGTAGATTTCGGTTCGGTTATTAGCCTCATTGTTCTGGGTCTAGTCAAAGGTTCAACTTATTCATTTTTTTGTTTCTTAACATTTTTTTTTCATTTTTCTCCCTTATCTTTGTAATTTTTTCTCTCTTTTCAACCATATGATTTGCGTTCTGTTTTTTGGACATAGAATGTCACCCAGTCATCAGCATCCCCGTCATTAGTATTTTTTGTTTGACTTCAGGTTAGATTTACTTATTGATTATTTTTCTTATTATTTTTTTTTCTTTTTTATCATTATTACTAATTAAAAGTTTAATTTTTTTTTATATTTTATTTCTTATTTTGAAGTTTATTCATTTCGAGTATAAGTATATTTTTTTTGTTATTGGGTTATTGGGTATTTAAATTTTGAATTAACAATTATTAGTAATTACTTAACTAGTAATAGATTAGAATTTATTATTATTAATAATAGGTTTAGTTATTTATTAAACTTATCGTCATTGAATTTATAGCTTAACAATAAATTACCACTTCAGGATCTCCGCAATTAAACTAATTTGATTACGTGTATTCCATTTCTGACGGCATTAAGATGGTTTTTCTACTGCATAGTGAGCATTTAGAATCGGATGAATTTCTTGTCGAGTGCGTGATTCGCAACATTCAGGGTTCATTGCTGTCACAAATGAAACAACTCAATGCTAGTTTGGAAAATGAAGCGCTTGATAACAACCTCGCCCCAAAGCGTTCACATCAAGCAGCACTGAGTTCACCTAGACGAGAAATTGCAATTTGTACTACCAAATTAAAGCATTTACAAGTTATTATGCACGAGAATATCACGGACACCGAGAACACCTGGGACCCTGAAGCAATAACCTCCCGACTTTGTCACATATATGGGCGACTGAAAAGAATTTCTTCTTCAAAAACCGTACAGGCGACCGCCGAAAAGCTCAGTACCTCGTGTAAATCACTTATAGAATTAGTTAGCAAAATTAAAGCATCTGACTCTCCTATTAGTGACTCCATAGCTTCCTTAGTGGCCGTAGAGATCGGTGATGGAGAAGAGTTCCAATCAGGAAGCGGAACGAGCTCAGACCAAGAAACTGCCACAAATAATAAGATCCATGATAACACGAAACCCCCTACTTTAAATGATAGTAGCTTAGGTGATCTTGATACGAAATTTCCGCCAACGCAATTCAAATCGAGTTTTGCTCATGAAGTATCGCAGCTTCATTCCAGGGGTGGGACAGTTTCACAACATTTAGTAACGTCTCAGGCACAGTTAAATTCAGTCCGACCTTCTTTTGATAACAAGTATATTCCGACTACGTCAAATACGTTGATCTATCAACCACCGCAATTCAGGCCTAACATAAGATTGAATCTAGAGACTACACAGACATTTGCCCCACCGTTGGTCAGTGTTTCAGCTCCATCTATGTCATATCCACAACGCGTACAGTTTAATCCAAACTCTGCCATTAAGTATCTTCAACCACATCCTTCATCTATGAATTTAAATTTTCACCAACAGTCTGTGCCAAATCCAAATTATGAGACATTCGCCACTTCAGTTGCTGGTGGATCCCAACGATTTATGAACCCATCATCTTCGTATTTTCCTCACCCGGCTTCTTCGAACCCTCGCGAGTTTGCCGCTCATCAGCTTCCGAGGGAGGCTACTCGAAATCAAAATACCACTTCCGCCGTGCCCCTAATAAATAAAGGCACTTACCCTATTAATGTCTCAAAATGGAACATCTTTTATGATGGATCATCATCGGATATCACTGTTGAAAAATTCTTTTTCCGCGTTGAAAGACTAGCGTCAACCCATGGCCTAAGCTTACAGCAATTGGTGCACGATTTGGGATTTCTTTTGAAAGGTGTGGCACGTGAGCACTACTGGATTATTCTGGAGAGAAATATTAATTGTAGTTGGGAGGAGCTGAAAGAGGCCTTTATTCATAGATTTCAATACCGGAAAACAGATTATGATATCCGAATTTTAATTGACAGTCGAAAACAAAAATACACCAAGGAGACATTTATCGATTTCTATTACGATGTGATCAGTTTAGCGCTACCTTTGAGGAATCCTCTATCCGAGGCCGATTTAATAGATATCCTTCGTAAAAATATGCGACCAGCTCTAAAAGCGCAATTGGCCGGTAATCAATTTGATTCGGTAGCAGTTCTCATAAATAGATGTATTGCAGTTGAAGAGACATGGAAAAGCATCGGTTATACCCCAGAACTTAGCATGAATCTAGGTAGTCGACATGTCAACGAAGTTACGGCTCTGCAGGACACGAACGCTAATGATACATGTAAATATTCAATTCCATCGTCTGTAGACTCTATCCATCCCATAAATATTGAGGCATATAGTTCCCATAATTCAAGAGTTGCAAAAAAATCGCCAATTATCATTCCCATCAACAGGACAGGATCTACTTGTTGGAACTGTCAAGAAATTGGGCACGTTTTTACAGATTGTAACAAACCTCCTCAACATTTATTTTGTTACGGATGTGGATCTCATAATGTATTAAAGCCCAACTGTTCAAACTGCACACGACGACAGGAAAACTTCCCATCGGGAATGAGAGCTCCTGGGTCACATCATTCCCGTCAACACGTTCTACCAGTACCCAGACCGAACATGACAGATTCCGCTTCCAACACGGACCCGGAGCTTATGGGTTAACAAAGGAAGTAGCAAATCCAAAGTCATCCCTTAAAATTAAACCTAATACTAATAGTTCCGTTATTTGCTCGTCGACCGTAAGAACTTCCAAATATTTTAAAGCCAAAAGGAAACTTAAACAGAGACTTGTCAATTGCATTCTGGCTGCGGTGTTACAAGATGACGACAAAGGAGACAACCGTCCGTACGCCATGGTTACACTATCAGGCGTCAATATTCGTGGATTATTGGACAGCGGCGCAAATATAAGTGCTCTTGGTCGAAATGCTTGTGAATTCATTACCCAGCACAAGATATTCTTGCATCCACTGTCCAATTCAATTCAGACTGCAGATGGTGCTGCTCAACGGGTCATTGGTTATATTAATTCTACAGTAAGCTACAACGGAAAGTCAGCCCAAATGCAAATCGTTGTTGTTCCTGATTTGCAACAGGAACTTTATCTAGGTTGTGATTTTTGGGAGACTTTTGGTGTAAGACCCGTTATGATTGAAGAATTACTTAGTCCTGGTACAATGAATAAAACCCATGTGAATCCTAAGCAGCTCCCACTCAATATGGTCCAACAGGAGCAACTAAGATTAGTCATCAACGAATTCCCAAATTCCGAGAAATTAGGTCTCGGTCGAACCTCCTTGTTAAGTCACAGTATCGATGTAGGCGACGCTCCTCCGGTCAAACAGCGGTTCTATCCTGTGTCCCCCGCCGTTCAAAAAGAGATGTATCGGGAACTTGATAGAATGCTGGAACTTGGAGTTATTCAGGAGAGTCAGAGCCCTTGGTGCTCCCCTATGGCGATAGTGCGAAAGGCCAATGGTAAGACAAGGTTGTGTCTCGATGCTAGAAAGCTAAATGAAGTTACACGTAAAGACGCTTACCCTCTTCCCCTGATTGAAGGCCTACTTAGTCGTTTAGACAGAGCTAAATACATGTCAAGCCTGGATTTAAAGGACGCGTTCTGGCAAATACCGTTGAACCCCGACAGCAGGGGAAACATAGCTTTCACGGTGCCAGGACGTCCTTTATATCATTTTACCGTGATGCCGTTTGGGCTCTGCAATGCGCCTCAGACCTTGTGCAGGTTGATGCACAGGGTAATTCCTCATCATCTGCAAGACCGAGTTTTCGTCTATCTTGATGATCTATTAATAATGACATCCACTTTTGATGAGCACCTTTCTTTGCTGTCCGAGATAGCATCTCGACTGGTTAAAGCAGGCCTCACCATTAATGTAGAGAAAAGTCATTTCTTGCTGAATGAGATCGATTATCTCGGCTATGTGGTTGGTGGGGGTTCCTTGCGCCCCAATCCTGACAAGGTTCGAGCCATTGCAGAGTTCCCCGTCCCTAAAACTGTTAAACAAATCCGACGATTCCTTGGAGTATCTGGCTGGTATCGTCGTTTCATCGACGGTTACTCAACACTCTCTGCTCCTTTGACTAACCTTCTTAAAAAAGGTCGAAAATTTGATTGGTCCGATGAAGCCCATAACGCCTTTACCGCCCTGAAGTTCGCTCTGATCACAGCTCCTGTACTTACCAATCCGGATTTTAATAAAAGATTTTACATCCAATGCGATGCCAGCTCAACCGGAATAGGAGCTATGTTATTTCAAAAATCCGAGACTGGAGAAGACAACCCCATTGCTTTTATGTCGCAAAAACTGAATGCGGCACAGCGAAATTATAGTGTGACAGAGCTGGAGTGTCTCGCCGCCGTCCTTGCGATTAAAAAGTTCCGTGCATTCGTTGAAGGACTACCGTTTACTGTGATTACGGACCACGCGAGCCTCACCTGGCTAATGTCACAAAGAGACTTGTCAGGCAGATTGGCTCGGTGGAGCCTAAAACTTCAGGGATACGACTTCGAAATTAAATACCGGAAAGGATCCCAGAACGCTGTGCCCGATGCCTTGTCTCGCGCATTTCTGGATGAGATACAGAAAACTACAAAAAAATCTGTGGCCTCTCTCCCTAATGATGATCCAATCAATCTCGATCTTGATTCGGAAGCTTTCCTCAGTACCGAATATGGTAAACAGGTTTCCGATATAAACAATAATCCGAATAAATCAAATTTAGATATTATTTATGACCGGATTTATATTCGCCTGCCTGAATTAACGGATTCTATACAACCGGATTATCCAAATTTGAAACTCGTCGTACCGGAAAATCTTCATCCAGACTTAATAAGGTCTGGTCATTGCCCACCAACGTCAGCTCACCTGGGAATTAATAAAACCACTGAAATTCTGAAGCGTTATTTTTTCTGGCCAACGTTGCGAAGAGATGTGCAAAAATTTGTTTCAGCTTGCGAGACGTGTAAAAGTACCAAATCTATGAACTATACAAACCGTACACCACTCAGTTCCTTACCACTAACATTTCGCCCATTCCAACGAATTTACTTAGATTTCATGGGACCTTATCCGCGTTCACGTAGAGGGAATACTTCCATCTTAATTGCTGTGGACCACTTCTCTAAGTTTGTTCTAACTCATGCTATTCGACAAGCTACAGCGCAGGAAGTGGTTAAATTCCTCGAGAAGAACATATTTTTAGTATTTGGAGTACCTGAAACTATTGTTACCGATAACGGTAAACAATTCGAGTCGAAAGTCCTGGAACAGCTTCTTGCAAAGTATGGGGTTCGGCATCTTTTCACGGCTAACCCAGGGCAATGCCTCTGAGCGTGTTAACCGTACTCTATTAGCGTCTCTCCGAGCGTACATTAAAGAAAACCAACGAACATGGGATCAATCTTTAGATGCGGTTACGCACGCGTTGCGAAATTCGATTTATGAGTCTACCCATTATCCACCCTACTTCTTAGTATTTGGTCACCATCCGGTAATGCATGTTTCAGCTTATCGTATTTTGAAGGATGTCTATAATTTAGGTGGTAACCACACCATTGTAGATCACAAGCCAGAGGAATTATACCAACTATCCACAAAAATTCAAGAACATCTTCATAATGCTCAGGTAAAAGCACACAATCCGTACAACCTGCGAACCAGAGTCCCTAAATATAAAATTGGCCAAACTGTTTATGTGAAAAATTTCACACAAAGTGACGCAACTTCCTTTTATTCAGCTAAACTTGCACTTAAGTACCAAAAGGGTAAAATTATACGTATGGTAGGAAATGTTTCTTGCGAAGTTTCAGATCCGAAAGGGAAATCGCTTGGCATCTACCATTTTAAAGATATCAAACTTTAGATTATCTTTTATTGGCTCGGAATACTTGTTGTTACCTATCTGACTTTCTTTGAAATGGTTTTTTTTATATAAAATTGTATAGGCCTGGCTTTTGAGACTTTCTCGGGTGTGGGTCGTCCCCACGACTGTGACAATGCATTCTTGCATCATCCCTGCCCATAGAAGAACTTCGGTGCTAAGCCCTGTTTAACGGGCAACTGAACGAAGAGAGAGGGGAAACGAAATTTGATGATCGATTTTTTTTTGTATTTTTTTTTCTTGGCAAAATCGATCGCTTGTCAATCGGTGATAATGATTTTTTTGATTGGGGGAGTCAAGTTTTTACCTTCGTAGAGAATGGACGTTTTTTTTTTGAGTCTCGACTCGAGACGATTTAATATACATATATTTCTTTGCGTTTGAGTGATTTTATTTTTTTTTTGTGGACAAAAAGTTTTTTTTTGTAAATATGGTGAAGCCCATGAATGGGTTATTGTGAGAAAAAATAAAAAAACGTATGAAAGAATTAAGAAAATAAAAATGAAAAATGAATATGGAAATTATAAAAACCAAAGGAAAAACGTTATATTGAGATAAAACGGAAAGTAAAATGTTGTGTAATACTTTTTTTTTGCCTCATACATCATAATATAAATATCGAATGATTGATAAATAAAACAAAAACAATTTTCTTCCGTTTTTTTTTGGTGTTGTAAAATAATATTAGACAATATAAAGAACGTTACTATGTGCAGTTAAATTGTCGATGAAAAAAAAAATGTAACTGATTATGTTAGATTCAATGAAGAATACCTTGTTAATATAATATAATTATTATGTGATTTTGTATAAATTATAAAAAAAAAAAAATTTTGTTATTGGTACATTCTGGAAAATATAATTAATAAATATATCTTTGAATTGGTGAATGAAAAAAAAAAAACAACAAAATATATAAACAGTTTTTTTTTGTATATATATAAAACCAAAAGTGCATTGCTACGCAAAATTTTGTTTGGGTTGGGTCCGTTATTGCGTTACATTAAGGCAATGAAAATTTTGAAAGCCGTTTGCCTATCATCATGTCGTCTCTAAGTACCAAATTATTTGGAAAGTACGGTATTTGGGTGCGCTGAAGTTTTGAGTGACGCCGAATTTCTGCGAGGAGCGGTTATCACAGTTGTTCGTATGTGATTCAGTATTGCTGCATTGTTATTTCTGGAACATTGTTGGTGCAGAGTGAGTACATTTGAGGGTCATTCGTGCCAGCCGGGTGCAGTAAGCGTAATTTCTTTGATTATATTATTATTATTTTTCTTAATTAATTTTTGCTCAATTATTATTATTATTAATTGCTTAATTGATTTTTTTTTTGTTTGGTAAATTTAATTATTTCAAAAAAAAAAAAAGGAAGAAACTATTTAGTTTTCTGGATTTTTTGTTATCTCTCATTTGTTTTTTTTTGGTTATAGATGTATTCATCGTTTAATTTTAATTCTTTTACACACGCGTGCTGCATGCTATTTCCTTTATATATAAATATTTCTTTTCAGCTCTCTCTCTTCGTTCGTTTCTGCCACCGCCATTTTTGTGAAAGTGAATGATAAGTTTCTTTAAAATTTTCTTTAGAATTTCTTCTATTTTTTTTTTATCTTTCTGATGTTATTTTGAAACGTTTGAACTCTTGATAATGGAGTGCTAGAGAGTTGTCTGGGGTGATGCTGTGACTGGGGTGGTATTCGGAGTTCATTCCGATCAAGAAGTGTTATTATAAATCGGAGAAAATGCCTTCAATTTCTTTTATCCTTATTGTCTATTTATTTGTTTTTTTTGCACTTCTTCGTACGCGGTTACTCAAGCTCCGATCAAGCTTTGGATATATCCCCACCCCAACCCTGAGCCTTAGCCAGCTATATATGCCGCGTTCCAAAGCCTCTGTTCGGAGATTCTGTTAACGACATTATGGTGTGACTTGTAATTTAAATGGTCGATGCTACTTCTGATTAAGTTTTGTTACACCCATTTTAAAACTTAAAAGTACCAATTCACTTCACAATAGTTATCACCACACAATTTTCAGTTTCTTAGATCACAGTTTTGTTTTCAATAACAACTTTCGAAATTAGCAATCAAAAAAAATATCCCCAGTAAACTTATACACAAACGATTAAACACAAACTTTGCGATGCACTCCAGTTATAATATTTTTATTTGTGGGTTTCCACGAATTTCAGATATATTTAAATAATAAATAAATAGACAATCTTTAAACAAAAATCACTTCTTTTATTTTCTCTATTTTATCATTTTTTGTTTATTATTGAGCGTGTTGTATACTGTCCTGCTTGAACGTTGTGTACATACTATCCGCTTGACCGTTGTCTATCTACCTCGTAGTATCTTCTTTTTTTCCATTTGCCTGTACCGTAATACATCCTGTACCACCATATTACAGTCGCGTAGATAAATGCTATTTCTTTTAATATACAGTGTTGCGTGAATAAATGTTGGATTCCACATATACCTATATATATATATATATATAGATACCATATATATATATATATATATATATATATATATATATATATATATATATATATATATATATATATATATATATATATATATATATATATATATATATATATATGTATATATATATATATTTATATATATATATATATATATATATATATATATATATATATATATATATATATATGTATATATATATATATATATATATATATATATATATATATATATATATATATATATATATATATATATATATATATATATATATATATATATATATATATATATATATATATATACTAGGGGGTACAGGCCGTCCTAGGACGGATACAATTTTGAGAATACCTATAGTTATGTAATGTTTTGATCGATATCTTATCTAATTGATATTTTTTTTGTTATTTTTTTATCGGTATTTCTAGCCGAGTAAAAGTACCTCGAGATTATAGTCTTTTAAGGATGATTGTACCTTAATAAACCTTAAACCAAAGAATAAAGAGTTTTAGGAATGATATTACATGTGTTTGGGCATCACACCAAACCTTACAGACCGACAAAAAGGCAGAGGCTGGGTTTTTATTTAAAAAAAAAAAAACCGATAAACAAAACTAATATGAGTTGAGCAGGATCGAACCTCAGACAAATGTTTTACCGAAAAAAGTTCATGTCTTACTATAACCAAAACCAACTTAATAAATAAAGCCTCCATGTTGACGATATTTTTATAAAAGCTTTTTTTAAGGTATCAAAAAATCCAAAAGAAAATGTTTATTCCATAGTTTTTATATGGAGAGATATGACCTCAGTTTATTCAAAATATATTAATGAAAATTGACTCGATATTAATTTTATTTTGATTCAATTGAAACTATAAACTTTATTTTCCACCTGACTTGGACGATTTTTTCGTGAGCTTTTCCAATTTACGGTAATAATGATAACAAAATAAGATATTTTATATCTGAAAAAGCTTAAAAATAGAGTACATGCATGTAAAAAAGAGATATAAATATAAAGGAAAAGGCGCGACGTTTACAATAATAAACATGACAAACAATATAGACACCAGGTAAACATAAGAGAAATGAAGCAAATACATAATATGAAGCATATTATCAGATGACAGCTAATAAAAAGCAAAGCCTACTTAATAAATAATTTTTTTTTAAGAATTTAATTTGTCTGTCTGTAATCAGTTGATTTTTCGGCATTTTTTATAGACAAATATATTAATTGTTCATGGCAATCCCAATATTTTCGATTTGGTAAATCAAAAAAAATACAGAGGCCAATCGCTCATAATACATCTACTAAAAAAAAGTAGAAATATCTCCCCCCCTCCCCGTAATTTTGCTGAAGGCCCAATGAGTTATATCAATGTACCACTCTGTAAAAATGAGAACCCTCCCAGTAGATATAATATGAGCGATTGGCCTCTGTATTTTTTTGATTTACCAAATCGAAAATATTGGGATTGCCATGAACAATTAATATATTTGTCTATAAAAAATGCCGAAAAATCAACTGATTACAGACAGACAAATTAAATTCTTAAAAAAAAATTATTTATTAAGTAGGCTTTGCTTTTTATTAGCTGTCATCTGATAATATGCTTCATATTATGTATTTGCTTCATTTCTCTTATGTTTACCTGGTTTCTATATTGTTTGTCATGTTTATTATTGTAAACGTCGCGCCTTTTCCTATATATTTATATCTCTTTTTTACATGCATGTACTCTATTTTTAAGCTTTTTCAGATATAAAATATCTTATTTTGTTATCATTATTACCGTAAATTGGAAAAGCTCACGAAGAAATCGTCCAAGTCAGGTGGAAAATAAAGTTTATAGTTTCAATTGAATCAAAATAAAATTAATATCGAGTCAATTTTCATTAATATATTTTGAATAAACTGAGGTCATATCTCTCCATATAAAAACTATGGAATAAACATTTTCTTTTGGATTTTTTGATACCTTAAAAAAAGCTTGTTTTCATCATGGAGGCTTTATTTATTAAGTAGGCTTTGCTATAACTGACAATATAAGAATTTTTAAATAATTCTAATAGTAGTTGCCTATATTTAGGGGCATCTTAAAAGCTTACCATCTATTTTTTTGTGTAATTACTGTAGTAACTATAAAGAGCAATATTTATTTATCAAATTCAATGAATCTTAGGTGTATCGCTGTAATAAAAGCAAATGGCGGTCCAACAAAATATTAATTTTAAAGATAAAATTTCTATAAATTAGTAAAATACAAAAAAAAAATTAAATAACAAGTGTTTAATTTATTCCATTACTTTAACTCCAATCAACGTATTTTGAATATTTTGGCATTTTTCGGGTTTTCCCCCTAAATTTAAGGTACATTTTTTTTTTTTTCAAAAAACTAGATCATACATGTATTTAAAATGAAACAATAAGCCAATTGCTTTCAAAAGTTTTGTAATTTTAGCAAAAAAAGACTCCAATTTGTAATAAAATATGTTTGCCAAACTTTTTTTCCTCGCACTGTATATACATATATATTCGTCACTATCTCACTTTCTTCATTTTGACGATTTTCCAGAAAATGCTTCGCTATTGGGTGACAGCGTTTACCCACTAAAAATTTGCCTCAAGCATAGGCCTATCAATACATAAGGAAGAAAATTATAATAACTTCCACAGAAAAACGCGAACAATTATCGAACAAGCGTTTGGAATACTGAAAAGCCGTTGCTGAAGTCCTATTAAAAAACCAATAAATTAAATAAATTATTTTGAATAATATCCCAACACAGAAAATAATCGTTAATAATAATAAAAATAATAGTAATAGAGAACAAGAACTGACCAATATAGGAGGAATTGATATTCCCTATAGATTAAAAAATATTGAAACGGATAATTTTGTGATAGCTAAAAAATCTTTAAAAAACGAAAAAATAATTATTTTGGGAATTTTAGAAAAATTTAAATTACTTGGTAATTTAAGAGTTTGGCTGACGGATGGAATATTTGCAGTAGTATCATATATAATGTGGCAACTTTTTGCCATTCACCTTAAAGTGGATGATGGGATGATTATTCCAATGGTATATTGTTTAATGTTCAGCAAAAAAATACAGTGTTATACTGAAATATTTTATGAGATATGCCTAATTTCCTGCGATAATGATATAAATCTGACACCAGAATACATAATCTCAGATTTTGTAAAGGCAAGTGTTAGTGCTGCAAATGTTTTTTTACCAACCACCTACTGCAAAAGTTGTTTTTTCTACTTCGACCAAATAATATGGCGAAAAATACAGGGAGAAGGCTTGGCAGCAAAATATATCAACGAAGAAGAATTTATTATTCAAATGCGAATGATTAAATGTTTGGCATACTTGAGTGAGGATGACAACTCGGAATATTACGAGAAATTAAAAAAATCATTGTTGACTAAATGCCACAAAATTTCCGATTGGTTTAAGAAAAATTATGGGTATGGTAAAATACGAAAATGCACTAATCAAAATGAACTAATAGTAAGTTTTGTTCTTTATCCGCCACAATTTTGGTCTATACCTGATCTTACAAATGAGCAATTTCTCAAAACTCAGACTAGTGTGAAGAGTTGGCATCGAAGGCTTAAAGTTCTCGAAGGAAACCTAGTTGTAGATGTTTTTAAATTAATTGAAATTTTAGGCAAAGAACATATTTGTGTAAAATGGAATCTGCAGAGGATTCAAATTGGAGAAAATTTTAAATTAAAAATGTTTATATTGAACATGAAAGAAGATTAAGAAAGATTTTAGAAGAAAGCAGAGGAGATCCAAAATAAATTTCTTAGGGATTAGCTTTTAATACATTTTTATCTACTTAATTAAACTTATAATTAAATTATAAACCATTAATAAAAAGAAACATCATATATATGTACATAATTTCAATTTTATTTTTAAAATTTGTCGACTTGGAGAAATTGTCGATGTTGAAATAGATTTTGCACAGAAAAATATTATATTATTCTATACCCAACCCAAGTAAATTAAATAAATCGAAAAATTTTAATGAAATGTAGCCAACCAAAGTTGCATAAGTTTGTACTTTAGCGTAAACACCAAAACAGAATTGAAAAAAAATGAAAGCTAATATTTAAGAAGTGGAGATGCCTCTATTAATTTGAAATGTTATAATAAAAATTAAATCCTTATTTGGCAAGACGCACATTTAAAAGTTTCCGAAATTTGTATTAATCTGTTAATTTACCAACAACGGATTGTTTTAAGTAATCTGCATCTTTTGGTAATAATTTAGGTTTGTTATCGTTATAGATGTTTGTTAATGAGCCTGTTCTTTCCTTTATTTAACTCCATACTAACTATGTGATTCTATCATGCAAGAGGATGTACTCTACAATGTTTGGTGGTAACAAATGTTTCCTGATATAAATAATATTTCTGATCCCTATATCAAAGAATAAAAGGTTGTTTTGCTTTGTTAGAGGATTCGAATACGGTAGGGTTTTCTTATAAATTTCAAATTGTTTAAATTCGGTGATATGTACACTAAATAAATAGTAATAACAAAGGTCCAAATAATGTTTTCAGAATGTTTCTTTAAAACAAAATATTTTTTGTCTAAAAACAGTCAAAACGAAAAATTTTAGTTAATCTATATTTTTGTATAGCTCTTATTTCAAAAACATTCCTTTCAGAATCTGTACAGTGGTACTCTGGTAAGTGTTCTAATATCCACTACCTAGCTGTTTAATTTGGTTTGTTTATTTATGTTAATTCGATGTATCATAGTTATAGTATTGCCTACATAAATACATAATAAATAATTGAAAAGTTTAAGTAGAACACGGGGATCGAAATAAATAGTTTTAATCTATCTATTCAGTCGTTATTGAATCAAAATTGTATGCTATACTATTTTATGGATAATTAATTAATTAATCTAAAAATAATATTTGTGCGTTTAAACATTTAAAAATCGATATTCTATTCTAGTTAATTTTATAAAAAATTCAAAACCTTTTTACCTCCTGCCTTCCTTTCTATATTACATTTTACATATAAAACTTGCTAGACCTTAAAAAGGCGTTCACATATTTATTATTTTTTTTATTATTATGGTAAACTCGTATACTTAACATTAAAAATGAAATACATAACTAATTTATTTATTACTTAATGTCATAATTATATTATTACTAAAACATCAAACTCATTGAGTCCTATTGACTTCTTGGTACACTCATAAACAGAACTCACTCTCAACATCTATTGTATATTAAAAACAAAGTACTGAAAGTACGTAAAAAAACGAAAAACTAATGAAACTTTTATTTTATAACTTTTGTATTTCAATAAACTTTTTCGTTCTTCTATCTATACGTTATAAAAACTCATAACACCCAAATTTTACGTAGGATATATGAAGTCATACATAAATATGGAATGTCTATTTACTTGTATTGTATAATATGTAAACGTGTGGAAGTAGAAGCTTTATTTTCAACATTATTTTGCTTAAGAAAGTTGTAAAATAAATAATAAAACGTGATATGTAAATATAATAAGAATATTAAAAAAAGCAAAAAGATAAAATTTATAAAATTAAATTCATGTAAAATTATTTTAAGTGACAGGTAAATATTTATTGAGAATAATTGTGTCGTTGATACGTTTACCTTGCATAGCTATATTTATTATTTTGCAAAACGTATATTAAAGTTTTAATAAGAATAAGGTATTCATATTTTCAAATAATTAAATTATTTATCCAAATTAAAAGTTAATACTTCGTTTGTTAAATTTTGTATTTTATTTAATACCGAAAAATTTTTACTTACATATTATACAGTGATGAATATTCATATAAGAACCCGTAATCTCGTTTAAAATTTATGAATTAGTACAAAAATTATGTATACTATTAAAACTAAAAGTATACTGTATTGCCACCCTGTGTCCAAATATTATGTTCGTAAACAAGTGTCACCTAACGGTACTTTGTAGAAAGAAAAAAAAAATCATCAACGCTAACAAAAACGTGATTTTACGCACTTAATAAATATAAATTTGTTTTAAATATTTGATATTCGATCTTATTCAGTAAGTATATTACGATGCTTATAAAATGGAATTTTATTAAATTATTATTTATTGTAAAAATATTTTATTAAAGTGATGCCATAAAGGGAAAATTCTTAAATGATGAAGAAAAAATCTCCATCAGAATTTATAAAGAACAAGGATTTGCTATACGTCAAATTGGTACTAAAATTGGTCGATCATCAACTGTCTGTGGTCCACAACTTGCTAAAAAAAGCTCGAAGTTATGGTCTTAAAAAGAAAACAAAACGAAATAGTAGTTATTCAAATCTCAAATTGACAAAATAAGAAAGGAAGCAACCCGTAACAAGTTAACAGCCAATCAAATTAAAGCAAAATTGGGATTACCTGGCACAAAGCAACATATTGCTCGAGTGTTAAGAACAATAAAATATATTAAATGGTCGAAATTGCAAAGTAAGCCTAATTTATCCTATAAACATATTAAAAATATATTACTGTTCGCCAAGCGACACATGCATTGGAAAGAAGAATGGCAAAATGTGATTTTCTCGAATGAGAAAAACTTCAACCTAGACGGCCCAGATTGCTACTCTCGCTACTGGCAAGATATCCGTGATAAAAATATATTCCTATGTAAAAGAAATTTCGGCGGATGGACAGTAATGGTATGGGGAGCTTTTTACTATGGCGGAAAGCTACCAATTTGCTTTATTACTCCCCCCCTCCCCTAAAACAAGCACCAGATATACAATAGCAAAATGATAAAACCCACAGCACCCACTTTAAACGGATTACCAAAACTCCATAAACCGGAAATTCCAATTTGTTCCTTAGTTAACTTCACAACATCACCCACATACAAAATTGCCAAAGTATTGAACAAATGGTTGAATGATAACATAGTTCTAAAAAATAATTTGTCGGTAAAAAATAATATTGAACTAGTACACAAAATAAAATCAATCGCAATCCCCAGTGGCGCAAAACTGGCATCATTTGACGTTTCGAATATGTACACAAACATACCAGTTACTGAAACAATAAGAATCATTAATAATCTACTAATAGAAAATGGAGTTGACGTGAGAAAAGTCAATGAAGCCATTGTTTTACTAAATGAAATAACCAGGCAAAAGTATTTTCAACATAACCAAACATTTTATAGACAAAATGAAGGTCTACCAATGGGAAGCCTCCTATCTGGTACACTAGCCGATATTTATCTAAACTTTTTTGAGAAAACTTATATACACAACAACCGCAACAAATACAAAAACAACCTGATATATTGGCATCGATACGTTGATGACATCATAATATTATTCAAAGGCACAAAAAGACAAATAGACAATTTACACACTTTACATAAACAATATACACCCCAACATAAAACTCACATTGGAAACCGAAACAAATAAAACCATCAATTTTTTGGATCTAACAATAAAAAATATTGAGCGACATAACATTTTTAAAATAATGAGGGAAGCAACACAAACAAACCACATAATACACAACAGTTCTTATCATCCATTCCAACATAAAATATCAGCATACAGCCACATGATAAATAGACTCAACAGCATTTCCATGCACAACACCGATTATTTTCAAGAATTAAAAGCTATCATTAACATCGCTGATATGAACGGATTCAATCCAAACCCCATCAAACATATTTGGGTACGTACCCAGCGCAGTGCAATTTACGCACGGTTTTCCATACCCATTTTGCTATACATTTACATAAAACAAATGCGAGTGTGTGTGGATATCCACTTTGGAGTTTGCGCACAGCGCGATGAATTTGAGAAGTAAAAAAGGTCCGCTTTCCGTACACACAGTATGTTGGTAGGTTTCAGTTCCACATGTGTCAAACCATATGGCGAACATATTTCATTTTCAATCCTTTGTCTGCAAACGCGACATTTTTTTTTAAAGTAAACAGGTAAATAAAATCTAGTTTACTTAATTTTTATTGTGTTTAGTGATTGTTTAATAAAAACAATTGTTCTCAAAATGTCGAAAAGAAATAATTTACGAAAAATTAAAGAGAAAGTAGATATTTTGGTGTCGTACGGACTTCAATCTAAAATAAGCAATCAAGAAACACAATCAACAACAAGTAGAATTGTGATTTTGAGTAAGGAAAATATTAATGTAAATATTTTTGAAGAAAGTAAAACGGCTGATGAATATTTAGAAAGTTTGCTTGAAAATAATATTGATATTGGTGATGTTAGTGATGTATTTTCATCGGAACATAGTATCAATAGTTTCGAAGTTCCTAATGAATCGGAGGATACTTTGGAAAACGATTTGGCTGAACGGTTTGTGAAATACAAAATTACAAATGAATCTGCATATGCTTTGTGAAGCATTCTATGGAAACTCCATCCGAATTTACCAAGAGATCTTTGAAAAGAACCCCAAAACAAACTAACGTAATTGGTATGGGAAGCGGGTGCTACACACATTTTGGTATCACAAAGTACCTAACAAATTTTTTGCAACAAAATGAAAATAAATATTTAAAAGCGGTGAATATTGATATTGGTGTAGACGGACTTCGATTATCAAGAAGTTCATCGAGTCAATTGTGGCCTATATTAGGAGACATTGTAGGTAAAAAGGAAGTTATTGTAATCGGTGCGAACCATGGTTATAAAAAGCCGTTTTGCTCCGACGTATTTTTAGAACAATTTGTTAGTGAAATGGATGTGTTAAAATCGGAAGGTGTTATGTATAACAATAATGCAATTTCTATCGGATTACGGGCAATTGTTTGCGACGCACCTGCTAAATCCATGATTCTCGGTGTTAAAGGACACAACGGTTATTACGGTTGCACTAAATGTCAAGTCAAAGGCGAGTACACAAACAGACGGATGTGCTTTTTAGATGTAAACGCACCACTGAGAACAGATTGAAATTTTTCTAGCAGAAACCAGTTAGAATATCACAAAAAATTTGAGCCAATTGCTATAGAACGAATTAATGTAGGCTGGGTATCACAGATACGAGTGGACTACATGCACTGCGTACTACTCGGAGTAATGCGACAAAATATAAAGTCATGGGTGAAAATTAAAAAAAGAAAATATTCCTTAACAAACTATGATATAGCAATCCTCGATGAACGCATCAAAGTGATTAAGCATAGCATAATAAAGGAATTTTCGAGAAAACCTGGAGCTTTCACATAAATTGATAGATGGAAGGCGACGGAACTTCGGTTGTTCTTATGATATACAGGCCCAATATTATTAAAGGGCATTTTGCAGGATGATTATTACAATCACTTTATGTTATTGGCTTGTTCATTAAGAATACTATGGGATTCCGAACAATGCATTCTTAATAATTCATGTGCTACCAGAATGGTACGAAAATACGTTAAAGATTTTCCGATGCTATATGGCCCAAGTTCGGTTTGGTATAATATACACAATTTCATTCATTTGGTTGACGACGTGGTAAAGTTTGGACCTCTTGACTAATTCAGCGTTTACAACGTTTTAAAAAACACATTAAAAAACACAGTCAACTGCTTCAACAACTCAGCAACAGATTGTACGAAGTTAGTAGGCATGTATCAGCTGCACAAAATGATGACCAAATTCCATACGCAATATTAAATTATAATGTAGATGAATTCTCATACCGAGACTTACAGTTTAAGGATTGTCACTATTCAGTGAAATGGCCTAATAATTATTGATTTGTAGAAACCAAAGTTTTGGTAGTTAAAAAAATATTGTAAGTCAATTTAGATGTTTATATAAAGGGTAATTTTGTAATGAACACAGTGGACTTTTTTAATAAACCGTTTTCGTCAAGCAATTTTCACATTTCCTGTTCAACTAATGAACTGGTAGAACCAGAGTTAAACAAATATAAAATATCAGCAATTAAATTTAAAATAATGGCTTTAAAAAGGGATTCAACAACGCTTTATTTACCTTTATTATAGGATAATTTCGGCAATTAATTTTAATTATGGAATCACACAGCCCAACAATTTTTCAATTTAAAAGAAAACGTAAGTTGTTCGATATGTATATAAATATTTTCAAATAATTTACTTCACGTTTTAGTTCAAGAAGAGTCTGTCACAGATAGCAGAGAAAAAGATGGCACTGAAAGTCCCTCATACTCTGATTCGGAATTAGGTTATCAACATTTGTTAAAAATTCGTGATGTTTTACCAACTACATCAACGGAGGTCACAGCTGAATATTTAGAAGTGTCAGATACAGAAAATAAAGAACATTCTAGTAAGTTAATTTTTTTATTGATTTTATTTGTAAAATTGCTTAATGTATTTTTTAGCATTAAGAACAAGCCCAATGAAACAAATCAACGAAAGACTTCAAAAAATGGAAGAGCAAAGTTTGGAAATCAGAAAAAAATAACGAACCATAATGAGGCAACTTATGGTTCTTCGGACCGTTCAATCGAACCAATCAAATGTGTCATTAGAAAATGGTGAAGATCCTTCGGATATTCGTTTACCTACTAATTCTGCGGCTGAATTTGAAGACCTAGAACGAAAATGTAAAGAGGATCCTAAGGCTGAAAAATACTTAGTAAGTACATGATAAGTTTAAGTAAATTTGGAACTACTTTACCATCGGTCAGCATTTCATTTAAACGCTAAAGTTGAATGCTAAATTAATTAAGACGCTAAAGTTGAATGCTAAATTGTCCTTTTCAGTAAAACAATTTTAACCATGTTAAACAAAATGATATGACAAAGTTTATTAGTACCTGCTTAAATAAAATTATAACTGACCAAGTAGCAATGTAGTTTTCATGGTTTGGTCTACAGAATAATGTGATGATTAAAAAATTTCTGATAATGAAAATACTCAAAGGTAAATTTCTTCATACATGTTCCAATTACATTATATTTTTATAACAAATTACACACTTTACTATACAAAGGATCTGCTGCTGAGAAATTTTCAAATGCCTCTGAAGAAGATGTCACCACGCTTATTAAAAAATGGTTTCAGCGAGCTAAAGACAGAGTCGGGAAACAAAAAAATAAGCAACCGCCATTATAGTTCTTTACTAATATTAGTTTTAAGGTATGTTAACTGCATTAGACATGAAATCTTTTTTAATTTATGTAAGTTATACATCTAGTATATACTATACAAACTTATTTTTAAGTTTAAGATATTGATTGATTGATTAATTATATTAAGTCTTAGTTGTTCCTATAAATGAATTATTTTTTAATTGGTTGCGGCCAATTTCTTCAACTGAGATAAAATATACATTATTACATTCATTTTTAAAAATATATTAAAAATAATTTATTTGTTATTAACTTATTATCTTATAGTTCAACTTATTAAATAATTAAAGTTATATTTTATACTTAAGTTATATAATAAATAAATGCATAATTAATTATGCGTAAGATATAATAATTATACTAGACTGAATTCATTTCTTTTATGTGATAAATTTTGTGATTTAACTGAAATAAAATATTTATTATTTGAAATCCTTTTACTTTGTTTTCAAATATTAATTTTACGGAAGGCGCATGGTATTAGTTGCCAGTATCGCGCTGCAAACGCACGATTTTGGGTACTGAATTCGTTCAGAATATGGTGTTAAATTGATTTTGAAAGAGGAAGCAATGCGTACGGAAAATTCCCACGCACTACTACATTTACACTAAAAAAATTCCCATTATATCACTATTGCCGTTGAATATACACGTTTCGAACCACTAATCGTAGGACCATGTGTACGACTCTGACACAGTACACAACAATTGTTTCAAGTTTCACAGATTACAACTAACAACAATTCGATTCTCACTTATTTCTGCTGCCGTAGAACATGCAATCACCAAACATCGACGACAGGAAAAGTATTGCTCCAAACAAAAAAACTGTTGCTTCGTTAATAATTACAATTTTATTCTTAATTTAGATTTGATGTTCACTCATCAGTGGCTGGTTGTCAAGAGAGAAAAAATAACTTTTTACCCAAAAAATATTACATAATTAATTAATTCGTTACAATGTTGGTAGATGTCACTAATGAAAACAATATAAATTGAGCTAACAATAATTGCCATAGAACGCACTCACAAATTAAACTGAGCTAACATAATGTTTTGTTTTTACATCACACGAATGCATTGACAGATTTTATAACTATGTACTGTCATTTCATCGACCTTCAACAAATAACAGAAAAACAAATAATTAAAATATAATAATTTGGAATATAAAAATGTAACACTAAGCTGGATATAAACAAGATAAGTATTCTAATACAATGCAATTATTGAAATCTTTAACATTAAACTACTTTTCTAGGTTATGTTTTGTAAACAACAGAAATTATTTAATCTACAAGTAATACTGGAGATAAGTACATTTACGTTAAATTAATAGTTTGTATCTTGTGATTAATACTAAGTTTTTTTGTTCCTTTCAGGTTCTCCGAACATTCTCCCCGCATTAAGGATTGAAATAGAAATTTAATCTTAATCATCCACTAGTTTCACAATTTTTGATAGTGGACGTTTGAATACTGACATGGACGTTTTCACAGTCACAACTCTGATGTGACCATCCGTACCAGGATGCGTGTTGATGACTCTTCCCAGTGGCCAATGACATGGGGGGTAATTTTCATCCTTTAAAATTACCATATCACCGATTTTTAGGTTTTCAGCTGGATTCATCCATTTTTGGCGTTGTTGCAGCGTATGTAGGTATTCACGATAAAATTTTTTCCAAAACCGTATTGCTCGAAGTTGTATTTCATCCCATATACGGTTTACCCTCATGCCTTCTAATATAAATGGTTCTGGAATACTTGTCATTGCGCTGCCAATCAGGAAATGGCCAGGTGTAATGGCCTCGTATGATGTGTCGTTATCGAACTGGGGTACCAATGGCCGTGAATTGAGCACAGCCTCTATTTGACACAACGTAGACATTTCTTCGAAAGTTAAATTGATGGTCCCGATTGCTTTCTTTAAGTGGGTCTTGACGGACTTGACGCCCGACTCCCATAAACCCCCAAAATGTGGAGCTAGAGGAGGAATAAAATGCCATGTAATTGAATTAGTTGCTGTATATTTACCAATTTCAGTATTGAATTCATCTGAGCTTGTGGCCTGCAATATCTCACGCATTCCTCCGTCATGTATTGATGCCAGTCTCTTTAATTTCTCCTGTGCCCCAATAAAATTTTTGGCGTTGTCACTATACATATTGTCAGGAACACCCCTTCTGCTGACAAATCGTTTTAAGCATGATATAAATGCATTCGTCGTTAATTCTGTGACCATCTCTAGATGAATTGCTTTTGTAGCGGTGCAAACGAATACTGCAATATACCCCTTTGAAAATTTGGCACCCCTGCCTCTTTTGTTTGCGATGGAAATAGGTCCGGCATAATCAATTCCGGTATTTACAAATGCTCGAAACCCGACTACCCTTGATTTTGGCAATTGACCCATTATTTGGTACGGGGATACTGCCTTATACCGGCGACAAATGACACACTGTCTTGTAACTTGGTTAGCTATGCTGCGCCCATGAACAACCCAATACTTTTGACGTGACATATGGAACGTTAATGCTGTGCCTGTATGTAAATTCTTTATATGAATATATCTCATCAATAACTTGCTGAAATTGCTTGATTTCGGCAACAATATTTGGTGTTTTGCGTCGTATTCCAGTACTGAATGTTTTAAGCGTCCTCCTACCCTCAGAATGCCATCACTGTCTAAAAAAGGTGACAATCGTTTTATTGATGACCTCGTAGATAACTCCTGATTCGTTTGCATCGCCTTGATTTCATCTCCAAAACATACGCTTTGTACGTGTTTTATAATTTTCATCTCAGCATGATTGAGCTCGCTTGTCGTTAAATATGGTATATTATTTTTAGTGCATTTACTACCTCTGCATCTAGCAATAAATCGGAAAATTGTAGCTACCACCCGAATCAACTGACTGTATGATGATTTTGATTCTAATAATGTTTGCAGGACACTGTTATCGTCGTTGTTCACTACCAGATTTACTGATACTCGCATTTCTTGATTTATATGGTCGAATGTGTTGGTATCAGTACCATCCGTGTTAAAGTTGTTAACTACATTGGGAGACTTGAGCCATACTGGTCCATGCCACCATAGATCATTCGTTATTAATTTCGCAGGATACTCTCCCCTGGAACATAAGTCAGCAGGATTTTCCTTTGACTTGACATAGCCCCAAATATTCCTCGGACATATATTAATAATTTCCCTTACCCTATTAGCGATAAAAGGTTTCCATTTGGACGGATGTGCGCTGAGATATGCCAAGACGACTGATGAATCAGTCCATGCCTTCATTGTTCTTATAGGAATGTTTATTGACGAAGATACTGATTTTAATAATTTCGCCAATAAAAGTGCGCCACACAACTCCAGCCTAGGTATTGTGATAGTTTTAAGTGGAGCGACTCTCGTTTTGGCGGTGACCATATTTGTAACAACCGTTCCATCTATCTCTATACGCTTGGTATAAACTACTGCCCCATAAGCCGTTTTGCTGGCATTGCAGAATCCGTGAATCTCTATCTCACCACTACCCATCCACCTCGGTATTTGCAATTTGCGAAACTCTTGAAATTCAGTTTGTAGTTTTCTCCATTTATTCTGGATTTCAGCTGGTAATACGTCGTCCCATTCCAAGTTTTTTATCCATAATTCTTGAAAAATTGTCTTTGAGATGATCAGACTTGGGGCGAGCCACCCAAGTGGATCAAATACCTTTGAAGCTTCGGATAAAAATCTTCGTTTCGTTATATCTCCACCTCCAAACTCCTGTACCTCGAATGTGAATGCGTCTATGCTTGGAATCCATTTGACACCCAATAACTTCAAAGGGCTGTCGCGGTCAAATTCTTTAAAATTATCCGTATTTGGTTGATTCGCCATCTCACAATTGTACACCCATTTTCGCAGTTCAAACCCAGCTGAATCCAAAATTTTACTGACTTGGACCTTCAATACTTTCAATTTTTCAATCGTATCCGCACCTGACAGGAAATCATCCACATAAAAATCATTTATAATGGCTCTTCCTGCCTCAGGATATTCCTTTAAATTCTCCAACCCTAACTCCTTTAGGCATCTAGTAGCTAGAAAAGGAGCGGACGTAGTTCCGTAAGTTACTGTATTTAGACAGTAACGCCTAAATTCCTGATCAGGACGCTCCCGCCATATAATCTGTTGGTATTGCCTATCTGGTTCTGCTATCTGTATTTGGCGATACATTTTTTCAATGTCTGCCGCCATCACGTACTTGAATTTTATGAACCTTAAAAGTATGTCCCAAAGACTGGATTGCACGACTGGACCACATAATAAAATATCGTTGAGTGATAGTCCCGAATTTGTTTTGCATGATCCATCGAAAACTACGCGGACTTTGGTTGTCATGCTGCTTAGTTTGACTACCGCATGATGTGGCAAAAAATATGAATGTTCGGTTATCGTTTCGCCATGCAACAGTCTTGACATATGGTTGAGATCTTCGTATTCCTTCATGAATTTCACATACTCCGTCTTTAAATCTGGATCATGCGTTAGTTTGCGTTCGGTTGACATGAATCTTTTCTTTGCAATACCATATGAATAGCCCAATTTTCCTCTATTAGGTTTAAATGGAAGTTGTACTATAAATCTGCCACTTGAACTTCTCGTCGTAGTTTCTTTGAAGAAAACCTCTGCCAGCTCGTTCTCCTCGCTTGTTTCTATGTTGAGATCAACCTCTTCTAATTCCCAGAATTTTCTGAGAGTTTCATCTATGTCGACCGATGCGTTCAAACTGCTTGCATGATTTGTGACATTGGCACTTCCGGAAATAATGTAGCCGAATATTGTTTTTAATGCAAACATATTGCCGCCTAGGACCTTGTGCCCATCTCTGATTGAACTAATAAATGCATTAGCGCCAATCAATAAATTTAGTTTTGATGTCCGACTGAAGCTAGGATCCGCCAGTTCAAGGTGCTTAATCTCCTTCAGCTGTTGGATCGGTACCTTGATTTCTGGTAATTGTACTGGTAGCCTTGGTAATATGAGCACATCAGTGCTTATTGATTCACTGTTTGAAAATCTGGAGCTAATTTGAACAGTGGCTATGCCTCTGCTATAAACATTGCTAGTGCTTACGCCTGATATTTTGACTCTGCAATTGGTTCTTGTTAATTGTAATTTATTCGCTAACTCCTCATCGATGATAGTGACTTGTGACCCACTATCTAATAAAGCACGACAATACACTGAACACCCGCCACTACCGTGAATTCTCACTAACGCAGTTGGTAAAATTGATTGATTCACAGACGCATTCAGCTGCGCATTAATATGACTAGATGTTGGTTCGATTTCAAACTTTTCGGTATTCTTTGCATTTGATTGTACACTTTCACTAGCACAAAGTAACGTATTGTGCCTTCTGCCACACCTTTTACAATTTGAGCGGATTCTGCAACTGGCTGCTTGATGACCTTTCCTCAAACAACTAAAACATAATTGCCGTTCGGCTATCAAACTTCTTCTATCAGCACTGCTTAATTTGGAGAATTCATCACAGTTATAGAGAACGTGTTCCTTTGAACAACACGGACATTGATTTTTAGCGATGACGGAAGATAGGACAACAGCCTTCTTGTGAGGTGGTTTTTTATGATCAGATAACTCTATTGTTTCCAATGAATTGACTCGCTTAGTTATAAATTCCAGAAATTCCTTTATGGTTGGATAGTCTTTGTCGTTTGCCAGTGCCCATGCTCGTTTTGTTTCAATATCACATTTCTCTAGCAATAAATAAATCAGCCAACAATCTCTTTGTTTTGCTTCGTCGCCCAATGCTTCCAAACCTCTAAGCACTTCATCTGATACATCTGCCAAATCACGTAGCTTTGAGGTTATTCCGTTATTGGTTGGTTGATTCATGAATTGTTTTATGAGGGTTGTCACAATCTGTTGTTTATTGTCGTATCGGTTAACTAACTTTTTCCAGGCACCTTCGTAATTCTCTTCTGTAACTAACACGTGTTTTAACAGTGATGCAGCATCATCAGTAAGATATCCCTTGAGATATTTGAATTTATGAATTTTTGGCATCGATGTATTGTGAATTGTGACTTCAAATAAATTTTTGAATGATGGAAAATCTGATATTTTCCCCGAAAATTTAGGTATCGATATAGGTGGTAATCTCACATCCTCCTTTTGATTAAAACTTCGATCATGAATGCCTTCTATTAACTCCCGTTGGTGCTCCGTAAATTTTGAGAACGACTCATTAAATTCTCTATTAGGTAAAGTCTCTTTCGGCATCCTATATCTTATTTGCTCATTTAATTTTGCCTTTACGTCTACGAATCTGGTTTCTATCTCCGGCATTTCTGATTCTAGGTCCAATAATGCTAACGCCGAATCTGCGTCAGCAAAATTAATGAAAGCCTTTTCTAATAGATCCATTCGCACCATCAAAATATCCAATTGGGTGTATTTTTTTAGATTGGATACGAACGTTTCTGCTCGTGTAATGAAACCTTTTGCTTGACCACGTTTTCGATTAAGTTCAGTAACTTGTGCCATTTTGACGATTTAATGTTTTGCACTTTGACACACAATTCACTATAAGCTTTTCGTTCACAAAAAATTTGTATGTTTTGACACGTCACAATTAATTACCGTACCCAAACTTGTTAAGATGACCGATATGTCGCAAATTTTCACGTGTTTATTTACCCTAATTTATCCGTAAATTTCTGAGTAATCCGACTGTATATTGAAATTCTGGTAGATACTTTGTATCGCAAAAAGTATTGATTACAATTTAATCGCAATAGATTGGTGTTACGCAACAAACTTTTGTATAATTTATTAAACAAACTGTATCCACACATCCGGCTCGAAGGACCAAAATGTATATCACTATTGCCGTTGAATATACACGTTTCGAACCACTAATCGAAGGACCATGTGTACGACTCTGACACAGTACACAACAATTGTTTCAAGTTTCACTGATTACAACTAACAACAATTCGATTCTCACTTATTTCTGCTGCCGTAGAACATGCAATCACCATACATCGACGACAGGAAAAGTATTGCTCCAAACAAAAAAACTGTTGCTTCGTTAATAATTACAATTTTATTCTTAATTTAGATTTGATGTTCACTCATCAGTGGCTGGTTGTCAAGAGAGAAAAAATAACTTTTTACCCAAAAAATATTACATAATTAATTAATTCGTTACAATGTTGGTAGATGTCACTAATGAAAACAATATAAATTGAGCTAACAATAATTGCCATAGAACGCACTCACAAATTAAACTGAGCTAACATAATGTTTTGTTTTTACATCACACGAATGCATTGACAGATTTTATAACTATGTACTGTCATTTCATCGACCATCAACAAATAACAGAAAAACAAATAATTAAAATATAATAATTTGGAATATAAAAATGTAACACTAAGCTGGATATAAACAAGATAAGTATTCTAATACAATGCAATTATTGAAATCTTTAACATTAAACTACTTTTCTAGGTTATGTTTTGTAAACAACAGAAATTATTTAATCTACAAGTAATACTGGAGATAAGTACATTTACGTTAAATTAATAGTTTGTATCTTGTGATTAATACTAAGTTTTTTTGTTCCTTTCAGGTTCTCCGAACATTCCCCTTTAAAGGGAAATCATATGGAAAAAAATAACAGCTTCCTTCGGCCAAACACAAGGAATTCCGTGCACTGAGAGCGTGCGTTTCCGAGTACGCTGTGCGATTTTGGAACTGAAAACGTACGGTTTTATTCACCGATTAAACACCAAAATAGTAACCAAGATGCAACAACAAAATTTAACCACTTTACATGTTGATGAACAAGAAAATAAAAGATACATCACAATAGATTATAATGAACACACTAGCAGCATATTACACAAAATTTTAAAAAATTATGGCTACAATATCGCGTACAAAACAGAAAATAAAATACAACACAAATTGAGAGCGATACAACAAAACGAAATTGACAGCGGCATATATTGGCCAAACAGGGCGTACATTCAAACAACGATTCAGCGAACATATACATGAAGCCAACAATACCCATAAAACCACAAAATGTAATTAAAATTTTGCACAAATTTATTAACCGAGAAATATACATACACGGATTTTGAAACAAATTTACACATTCTTCATAGACTTCATAAGGGCAACAAAATGGACAGAATTGAGGAATATGAAATATACAAACGGCGGAATGATCCACTAATGTTAAACGACAAAATTAATTCAAAAACGAATAAATTTTTTGATTTAGCAATCCAAAACAAGATGTCGTTTACATAAAAAGCGAAAAAATAAAACAACAAAATTTTTTTTTCATTATTATAACAAGAACTGAAGAAGGACGAATGTTCGAAACTGGTCTTGATTTTTTAAAAATAAATAATAATACTTATGTATTAGTAAAAAGAAAGCTAATTGTTCTAAGTAATTAATTTTATGAAAATTTATTTATTTATGTGTTTTCATATAACATATAAATGTGATTGGCTTGCATGTAGTGCCGATTGTAATCCGATAGAGAATTTATGGGGCATACTTGCAGCGAAGGTTTATGCGAATGGTCGGCAGTTTAAAACTGGCTGTTGGGGAGAAATTGAGGCAGAAATTTAAAAAAAAACTTGTCAAATTCAATGCCAGAGTGCATATTTGAAGTCATTAAACAAGGGTGGCATACGAAATACTAATTTAAAATTTTCTTTATCATTATGAAGATATTTTTTGATAAATTTAAAGTGTTCCTAAACGAATATTTAAGCATTTTTTAGTATTTTTTTAAACTGGATTAATATTAGAAATATCTTGATTTTTTGCTTTGATGAAATACCAATTATATTTATTGTAATTCTTTACTGTTTATGAAATAAACAATTTTATTTTAAAAGAATCATAGGGATCTGCTTATTCTATTATTTAATAAAATATCAATTGTTGTTCTTATACGAATATTTATCACTGTATAACGGCGGGTACAAAACAGTAACCATCATTTAAAGATATATGTATCTTGGTTTTTAATAAAATTAGTACTATACATATTTTCCAAATTTAGTAAATATTTGAGCAAGCTTTATATTGAGGCGTATGCGATTTTACCTTACATCTTATTCAGGAGCTGCAACTGAATAATGTGCATTACCGTTCATCAATGTGCTTTCGACAAAGTTTAAGTCTTATTTTGACATAACGGTCAAAAGCATTCAAAATACATTTGATTCAAATTAAATGGTAAAGCTTACTACACATTACAAATATAATAAATTCGAACTTCATATCGAAATTTTGACATGATGTTCGAAAGTCGTTGCTTAGTTATGACTATAAATTTCTGCCTAAGATTGTTCTTATGCATATGTTAAGAGAATTCTTTATCAATTTGAAACATTTTGCAAATCTACAGAATTAAAAAATGCAAATAATTAAGGAAATTAAAAAATTGTAAGAATTAAAGAATTTAAAGAAATTAAAGAATATTCATTAGAATAGAAAAGAAGAATTTAAACATTTTAAAAAATGTATGGAAATAAAAGAATTTAAAAAATTAGAATATAAGGAATTTAAAGAATCCAAAGAATTTTAGAAGGGAAAGGTTTAAAAATTCTAAAGAATATAAAATAATCAAAATTTCAAAAACTAGAGAATTTAGAATAACCAACCAATTTATAGACTCAATAAATTTGAATGAAATTCTTAATCTTAATGTTTAATGCTCGAGCGACACTTTTAACACAACGCATAAGCATCTAATAAAACTTGGTGTACGTCACCAAATCAAACATTTACATTTTACAATATCATTTTCATTATTTTAAGCTGGGGCATTCCCTAAATTATGTTACGGTGTTTCATAAATTGGAACACCTATCCCCCCATATCACAATTAGTCTGGATATTGTAACTTGCCCCCCCCCACCACCACCACTAAGCCACCAAATCGTAAACTTAAAATCCCGCTGAACAAACCAAAATTCCGTCGCTTTTTCGCCATTGATCAGTTATTAGAACTAAATAAAGTAGAGCGGATCTATTAGATATAGGCGCTATGTTGACCGTAAAATTATAGAAGCTGGAAATGTTAGCATTCGTCAGGATTTGATTCGTTGGAAACTCAGAGGTTTGGGTCCTGATAAGGATAATTTGTATAGATACATTAGGTAAGTCATACCCTCCCGCTGTTCGGGCCTAGCCCTGGAGGATCAAGATGGTCCTATAACTTACCTTAAAATTGTCTCAAAGAAGATTGCACAGCATTACGAGTTAGTCTTTAATGGGGATTCGCATACTGCTGACCCATCTTTTTTCGAATCAAGGTATCGGCTGTAGAGTTCCCTGGCATTGAGAAAGCCTTTGATTCAGTGGGGCATGACGGTCCTCTGTGTAAAATTATTAGATGTCGTGTTAAGCCGCTTCCGATATCGTTAGTTGAATCAAATTTATCTAACAAAAAGTTCTATGTCTCCACTAACAACAGCAAAAACACATAAAACAAAAAGATTGCTTCTGGCGTTCCGCTGCGCTCTGTATTTAAACCATTGTTATATGTTATTTTATGTACGATTTACCAAGACTGAACTTACTTACCTACACAGATTATACCACAGTTTTCACTTCCAGTTATTGTGAATTTCAATGTTCCAAGCAAATTCAAAAATATCTAGATACACTCTCTGTCTATTTGAATAATTAGAATGTGAAAATAAACGCTTTCAAAACCAAGTAGATTAATTTCTATCCCTACCTTCATTTTGAGAATAAACTGAAGTAAACTGAACCAGTCACCATAGATGGGCAGTCGATAAGGTGGTCGATGCTAGAAAGTTTCTCGGTATCACGTTTTCCAAACGATTAATTTGAATAAACGTATTGAAAATGTTAGAAGATAAGTAAACAAATAACTTACAATTCAAAATGAGATGCTCAACAGCATTGCTAATCGGTATTATCCGACATGCGGTATTATTTCCCGATTTATGGTAATCGGAATATGTTCGATTCGTCTGTTTGTAAAGTTGATGTGAACTGATTTAGCTTCATTTAGTTTTATTCTCCATCTTTTTGCCCATTTATCTATTTGAGTTATAGCTGATTGAAACTTCTGTGTTAATTCTTCGTTGCTTTTTCCAACAGCTAAGATCTCCGTATCATCTGCAAAAGTTGCCACTGTGTTGTTTTCTAATGTAGGAAGATCATAAGTGTATAGTAGGTATAAAACCGGCCCAAATGCACTTCCCTGTGGAACTCCTGCATTGATTTCTTTTAATTCAGAAAATCTATCATCTAACTTAATCCTGAAGAACCTATCTTTCAAGTAAGATTTTTGTATCTTATCAAATTTCATTGATAGAAGATTTCTTAACTTGTGGTTAAGTCATTCATGCCACACTCTATCAAACGCTTGTGCAATGTCTAGAAATACTGTTGAACAGACTTTTTCTCCTATAATGCTTTCTCAGTTATACTGGTTATTCTGTGTACTTGATCAATTGTTGAGTGTTGGTTGCGAAAACCGAACTGATGATTTGGGATCTAGATTTTACTCTCGATTATCGGGTTTAATCTTTTTACCAGAAGCTTCTTAAAGAGTTTGGACATGACTGGCAATAGCGAAATTGGCCTATAAGACATATTATGTGTGGTGGTTTCCCAGGTTTTAGGATAATAATTAGTTCTGCAATTTTCCATAAGCTTGGTACACGTTTGATTCTAATTGCTGCATTTATAAGATTTGTGAGTTTCACCAGAGCTTTCCTTGGCAGTTCTTTTAAGATTTCTGCAGTAATAAGATCGTACCCAGGAGCTTTTTTCGTATTCATATTTGCTTTTATCTCACGCATGACTTCTTTTGGTGTTGTGGGTAGGATTTCTGTACTTTCTTGCACAGCTTGTCCAATTATTATCTCGGCTTCCAACGTTTGGTCTTCATGTGGCTGGAATATTTTTTCGAGGTGTTCGGCAAATTCTCGAGCTTTGTCTTCATTATTTCTAGCCAATTTTTCACCGACTATTTTTATTGAGGGAATCTGCATTATTGGTCTTTTGATTCTTTTGGTTGCTTTCCAAAGAGAATAATCAGTACTGTTATCATTAGTTAATTTTCTTAAATAGTTGCTGATTGATTCATCTTTCAATTCTTTGATCTCTCTTCTTAATTGTTGAGTGAGGTTGTTCAAATGAGTTTTATCTTGGGGGGCCCTTGTTTGTTGCCATACTCTTCTCGCTCTTCTTTTTTCTGCGAGGAGTTCCCTAATTTCCATAGGGTAGTTGTTTCCCTTGGTTTTCGTTTGAATTTCAGGAGTATTTTTCCAAGCTGATTACTGTATATCGTTTACAAATTTGTGAACTTCTTTGTCTAATTGTTCTTCAGTCTTTAATGGAACCATTAAGTTAATTTTTTCTTCTAGCGATAGTCTAAAGCATGCCCAATTAGTGTGATTATTTACTAGGGGGTGTTGGGTACGTCTCAATAGGGTAGGGGTTGACCGTCTATAGCCATGTACCTCGTGGTCTATATTCCAACGCTGCAACTATGTAGAAACCACTATATATGTCTAGTATACCTCCACGTGGTAACACCCGGGCAACGATGTGAAGCATCGGCGAAATACTAGAGGCGAGTGCAATACACTATAAATGAGCAATGAGCAGAACAAATAAGGAAACTAATACCACAGGTGGTACACCTGTTGCTCAGGTAAATCCACCCTCTTCGGAGGTCGGTCTCATGTATTCTGGGGGAGACCAGCCATTGCTATACTACACTTATTTTAACCAATCCCAAGACATGTTGGTGAATAAACAAGCTCATTTGAGTGAAATAGAAAAGGATAATTCACATCCCTTCCAGAGGAGTAACAAAGTCGCGTATTCTCCGAAAAGAGGCGGTAGTCCCTCCATTGAGGCCAGCAGCCACAACACTCGTTCTACAAACGAAGAAAAGCTTCACAATGAATTGTGTAAAGCTAATAATGCATTAGTTGAAGCCAACAATTTAAATAAGCAACTGAATGTTACAATTGCATGGATGCAGGAGCGTATGAAGACGCTAGAAAACGAAGTTAAAGCTCTTAAGCCAAAGGAGGACATCGGTTCTACTCCTAACCAGAATACAACTCCACAAGAGTATCATACGGATGAAAAAGAACTAGCTCGAGAAACTGAGTGGATTAGAGTTGAAGGTGGGAGAAAAAAAAGGAGACGGAATAATACGCCCTCCCCACCTCAATTAAAGGATAATGTTCCAAATATTATCCAGAAACAACCAAAAAAAATACCTCCACCACCACCAATAGTAATAGATGAAGTCAAAGACTACGATGTACTCTTTGAAAAAATAAAAACAATAACTGCTACAGATAAGTTTAATGCAAAGGTGATGAATGGAAACACCATCAAAATAAACTTAGAAGATGCTGAAACATACAGAAAAATGACAAAAATGCTAAATGAAGAAAAACGTGCTTGGCACACGTTTGAAGATAAACAAACCAGACCAATTAGGGTCATGGCTAAAAACTTACACTCTACGTGTAAACCAGATAAAATAATTGATGACCTGAAAGCAAAAGGATTTAAGGCAACTGAAGCATCGATTAAGATAAAACGGAGAGGCAAAGTACCTCTCAACATGTTTATGTTGACCTTCGATACTGATGAAGATATCGAAAAAATTTATCAAATTAAGTACATCTTGGGGTGCAAAACGGTTATTCAGCCTCTAAGAAGGTCTAAGCTTATACCACAATGTAAACAATGTCAAGCCTATGGACATACACAAAAATATTGCAACAAGGAACCTAGGTGTGTCAAATGTTTAGGTAAACATCATACCAAAGATTGTGTAAAAGCCCAAAATGTTCAACCTAAATGCGTTCACTGTGGAGAAAACCATCCGGCTAACTACAGAGGATACAGCGTTGCTATTAAACTGCAAAATATCAAAAATAAGAACGTGATTGCTAAAAATCCAAGTTCATTCAGGAAACAAGCGGTTAAGATGAACCGACCCGAAGTAAATCGTAGAGTGTCGGGAACTACTCAAGGACAATTTGGTAAAATGACTTATGATCAAGTAATGATGAGCAACGGAAATCCAGGAAAAACTGCTCAAAATGACGATATAAGTCAAACACTTAAATTAATTTTAAGCAGACTAAATACATTTGATGAGCGATTACAGAAACTAGAGTACAGCACTAAGGGAGCCATCCCTAAACATAAAAATGGCCAAAGATCTTAGAATCTTATGTTGGAATGCCAATAGACTGATGCAACATCAACAAGAACTGCAAGTGGTCCTGGACACAGAAAAAATCGATGTATGTCTCATCACGGAAACACACTTCACTAGACAATCAAACATTAAATTCAAAAATTATCAAATATATCACACTATTCACCCTGGAAACACTGCTAAAGGAGGTAGTGCTGTTATAATTAGAAATAGTATTCATCAATGTGAGGAGTTAAAATATGAAACGGAGGAAATACAAGCAACTGCTGTTATTGTCAAATCCAAAAGTAGTTATATTTGTATTGCTAGTATTTACTGCCCACCGAAGCACTCAATGAAAGAAAAAGATTATCTCGAGTTCCTCAGTAAATTAGGAAAACGATTTGTACTTGGAAGAGACTTTAATGCAAAAAATGTCCACTGGGGATCCAGATTAACAACAACTAAGGGTAAAGAACTCCTAAAACTATCAGAAAATGCAGTTGTGAAGCCCTCTCAACTGGAAAACCAACCTACTGGACAACTGATCCAAACAAAGTGCCAGATCTGATTGATTTCTTTATAATAAAGAACATATCAGTAAATTATGTACAAATAGATGAAAGCCACGACTTAAACTCTGATCATTCACCAATACTTCTAACGTTAAGTGAAAAAATCATTCAGAAAGAAAGAAACCCTTTCTTAGTAAATAATCACACTAATTGGGCATGCTTTAGACAATCGCTAGAAGAAAAAATTAACTTAATGGTTCCATTAAAGACTGAAGAACAATTAGACAAAGAAGTTCACAAATTTGTAAACGATATACAGCAATCAGCTTGGGAAAATACTCCTGAAATTAAAACGAAAATCAAGGGAAACAATTACCCTATGGAAATTTGGGAACTCCTCGCAGAAAAAAGAAGAGCGAGAAGAGTATGGCAACAAACAAGGGCCCCCCAAGATAAAACTCATTTGAACAACCTCACTCAACAATTAAGAAGAGAGATCAAAGAATTGAAAGATGAATCAATCAGCAACTATTTAAGAAAATTAACTAATGATAACAGTACTGATTATTCTCTTTGGAAAGCAACCAAAAGAATCAAAAGACCAATAATGCAGATTCCCCCAATAAAAATAGCAGGTGAGAAATGGGCTAGAAATAATGAAGACAAAGCTCGAGAATTTGCCGAGCACCTCGAAAAAATATTCCAGCCACATGAAGACCAAACGTTGGAAGCCGAGATAATAACTGAACAAGCTGTGCAAGAAAGTAAAGAAATCCTACACACAACACCAAAAGAAGTCATGCGTGAGATAACAGCTAATATGAATACGAAAAAAGCTCCTGTGTACGATCTTATTACTGCAGAAATCTTAAAAGAACTGCCAAGGAAAGCTCTGGTGAAACTCACCAATCTTATAAATGCAGCATTTAGAATCAAATGTGTACCAAGCTTATGGAAAATTGCAGAAGTAGTTATGATCCCAAAACCTGGGAAACCATCACACATAACATCGTCTTATAGGCCAATTTCGCTATTGCCAGTCATGTCCAAACTCTTTGAGAAGCTTGTGGTAAAAAGATTAAATCCGATAATCAAGAGTAAAAACTTGATCCCAAATCATCAGTTCGGTTTTCGCAACCAACACTCAACAATTGATCAAGTACACAGAATAACCAGTATAATTGAGAAAGCATTAGAGGAGAAAAATGTCTGTTCAACAGTATTTCTAAACGTTGCACAAGCGTTTTAAAGAGTGTGGCATGAAGGACTTAACCACAAGTTAAGGAATCTTCTACCAATGCAATTTGCTAAGATACTAGAATCATACTTGAAAGATAGGTTCTTCAGGATTAAGTTAGATGATACATTTTCTGAATTGAAAGAAATCAATGCAGGAGTTCCACAGGGCAGTGTATTAGGGCCGGTGTTATACCTACTATATACTTATGATCTTCCTACATTAGAAAACAACACAGTGGCAACTTTTGCAGATGATACGGCGATCTTAGCTGTTGGAAAAAGCAACGAAGAATTAACACAGAAGTTACAATCAGCTATAACTCAAATATATAAATGGACAAAAAGATGGAGAATAAAACTAAATGAAGCTAAATCAGTTCACATCAACTTTACAAACAGACGAATCAAACATATTCCGATTACCATAAATCGGGAAATAATACCGCATGCGAACACAGCTAAGTATCTCGGCATGACCCTGGATGCTAAACTACGATGGAAAGCACACGTCAAGAAGAAAAGTGAAGAATTAAGACTTAAATACAGAAAAATGTATTGGCTTATGGGAAGGAACTCTTCTTTATCAACATACAACAAGCTTCTACTTTATAAGCAAATATTGAAACCGATTTGGACTTATGGTATTCAGCTTTGGGGTTGTACCAAACAAAGCAACGTAAATATCATCCAAAGATTTCAGAATATGGTATTAAGGAACATCGTTGATGCATCTTGGTATGTTAGGAACAATTACCTTCATAGGGACCTTAAAATGAACCTCATCTTAAATGAAATCCAGGAAAAAGCACGGAGACATGAGGAAAGGCTTCGCCAACATGTGAACATTGAGGCAACTCAGCTCCTAAGCATCACGAATTTAGTTCGCAGACTTAAAAGAACCAAACCTTTTGAGCTGGTGTGATTGTCAGTTTAAGCAGCATCATGCTGATCTAAAATCCACAACAAAGATGTGGTTTACTTCAATTTACCAAACACTATGGAATGCCAATGGGAAGAAACCATAGATTAATTTAAGTTAGTAAATTAAGTCAGAAACAAATTGCTAATTAGTCCAGGAGACTAGATTGTAATTACATAAAATAAATAAATAAAAATTTATTTTAAATTAAAAAAAAAAAAAAAAAAAAAAAAATTTACTAGGAATTGGTTTCTTTCTTTCTGAATGATTTTTTCACTTAACGTTAGAAGTATTGGTGAATGATCAAAGTTTAAGTCGTGGCTTTCTTCTACTTGTACATAATTTACAGATATGTTCTTTATTATAAAGAAATCAATCAGCTCTGGTACTTTATTTGGATCAGTTGGCCAGTAGGTTGGTTTTCCAGTTAAGAGGGTTTCACAATTGCGTTTTCTGATAGCTTTTAGGAGTTCTTTACCCTTGGTCGTTGTTAATCTGGATCCCCAGCGGACATTTTTTGCATTAAAGTCTCTTCCAAGTACAAATCGTTTTCCTAATTTACTGAGGAACTCGAGATAATCTTTTTCTTTCATTGAGTGCTTCGGTGGGCAGTAAATACTGGCAATACAAATAGAACTACTTTTGGATTTGACAATAACAGCAGTTGCTTGTATTTCTTCCGTTTCATATTTTTACTCCTCTTAGTGATGAATACTATTTCTAATTATAACAGCACTTACTCCTTTAGCAGTGTTTCCAGGGTGAATAGTGTGATATATTTGATAATTTTTAAATTGAATGATTGATTGTCTAGTGAAGTGTGTTTCCGTGATGAGACATACATCGATTTTTTCTGTGTCCAGGACCACTTGCAGTTTTTGTTGATTTTGCATCAGTCCATTGGCATTCCAACATAAAATTCTAAGATCATTGGCCATTTTTTTTGTTTAGGGATAACTCCTTTAGTGCTGTACTCTAGTTTCTGTAATCGCTCATCAACTGTATTTAGTCTGCTTAAAATTAATATAATTGTTTGATTTATATCGTCATTTTGAGCAGTTTTTCCTGGATTTCCGTTGCTCATCATTACTTGAGCATAAATCATTTTACCAAATTTTCCTTGAGTAATTCCCGATACTCTACGATTTACTTCGGGTCGGTTCATCTTAACTGCTTGCTTCCTGATTAAACTTGGATTTTTACTAATCACCTTCTTATTTTTGATGTTTTGCAGTTAAATAGCAACGCTGTATCCTCTGTAGTTACCTACATAATATGAACAAATATTTAAAAAATATGTTTACAACAAATATTTTAAACATATGATTGATTTTTGAGAAATATCACTCAGCCTAACCTAAAAATATTTTAATAATTGATTTACCATATAAAAAACCTGATAGCAAGTTTTTGTGCTATATTTTGATTGCTATAATGATTAGCAACCATTTTTGATAATGTAAAAAACCGATTGCTTGCAATGTTGTATTGAGAATGTAGCTTATTTAATGATTTTTTTCTAAAGCCATATTCCTAAATAACAAAGAAAAATTGAAGAAATGACAGGGATTTCCTTTAATTTAATTAATATTGTCAGTCAGTTGATTTTTCTTAAATTTTTTTTTTTAATGTATGTATGTATGTATATGTTCTAACAAAATAATTGAAAACCTACTTTGTTGTAAACAAATCTCCGAACATGACACAAATTTTATAACACAAAAAACTCACGAAAAAAGTTTCCGCATATTCCCTGTAACAATTAATGAAATTATAATTTGTTTTTCCCATTGGATGGCCTGTCTACCTAATTCAAAATGAGATATATTATACAAATGAAACCGAAAAATAACACCAACAAAAATGGCAACCACCTACTTAATAGGAGTTGGTAAGAATTATGGTTTGGCATAACCACGGTTAATATAAATCAAACTGTATCTTCTTAATAGTATCTATATTCTCCGTCATTCGACTCAGTTTATAGACTTCTATATAATTTTGTCGGTTTTAGTTGTTTTTAACTAAAATAGTAATAAATTAGTTTCCTGTCATCAAATCAAACTAAGAACATATAAGTAACATGTATAGTTTACTGGTACACATAGTAAAATAGGTTGAAGTTGAAGACGAGTGTTGGGATTATTTTCTTAAATACCCTCTTTTGATATACATACCATATATAGAAAGGATTTGTATATGTACTTTTATGTACGTTTATGCTGTAGGGGTAATATGAAATAAGGAACTACATACGTAGATACATTTCCTACTTCGAAAATTTATGTCGTAACGTAATGCATAGATCTATGTGCGAGTGTATGTATAATATATGTTTATCTCAGCAAAAATAAAAACGGTTACATTTTATTGTTCTTTGAAAATTAGTTTTTTGTCACGCACAAAATTGATTCAATTGAATTGAAAGTCTCTTAACCGTTTTATGTTGTATCTACCATACAATGCGGCAAGTTTTTCTCTTCATTGCTAATGAAAATTGTGTCATGATTTATATTGCCAACACAATATATATAATATAGAAAATATAATGGTCGAAGGAAACTACAAAAAAAAAAAAAAAAAGATTTTCTCAAGTTCATTATTGCCCGTAGAGTGAGAGATTGTTATCTGTGTTATCCTATTAATTTGGTTCCAATTAATTTGGAAAATTGAGTGATGAGATTAAATTGAAATCACTTCACCAACCAATTTGTTTTATTCTTTATATTCTAATTCCAATTTAAGTGAGTTGATGTATCACAATTTATGATTAATTTAGCTTTAAATCGTTTTTCTTTTTTATAATATAAAGGTTATATAAAATATAAAAGCTCTTTAGTATATGGTTTACGTGTCACAAAATAAAAAAGAATTCAATATAAGTCCTATACTCGAACAGGAAAATTCTTAAACAGCATAAAATACAAAGATTTCATTAATGCATAAAAAAAAACATTAAGTGTGTTATTTTAAAGATCAGACGTTCATAATGGTGAGCGTTTCATTTAATGTTTAATCAAGTAAAAATTTATACTGATGCGTTTTATTAACTTAGGTAGGTTTTTTTGTCTTTAAAAGATCCTTTTAAAGATTAAAATTAATTTAAGGTATTATTATCAAATTAGTACAAATAAATTAAATATATAACGGTTGGCTTTAATTAGTACAAAAGAGCTCTAAACCAAATAAAAATTGTTTAATTTATAAATATTAATTGGCTCATAAAAATAAAATACTAATTTATATAAATATCGGTTGTTTTAATGGTTTTTCATTGCAAAATTTATTCATTTTTGTCAGCGTAATTACTTCGGTTACAAGTATAAAGTATCACATAACTAAAATTTGTATTGAAAACCTGAAATCAAACTGGAGAGTTCAAACTGGATGGAGGAGACATTGTCACGTCTGGAATACTGCGAAGGCTTTGACGATACAGCCCACAAAATCATTGGTATTACAGACAAATATACAGATTCTACTTGTGTAAGTTAATTTAATTTAAACACGATAATTTAAAAAATATATATTTTTTATTGTTGAGGTTGTACCTCACTTTATTATGTCTATATCAAGATTACACACAAATTCTTATTAACTACATATTTTTATAAATTATAATTTGCTGACTAAGTGTCATGTGTTTTACTTAATTTAATACATTTAATGGAAAATTTCTATCTAGGCCGGATATGCAATGTTTGATTCCTTTGCAAGAATTCTATGGGAACATCTACGAAAAGTGTTTCCATGTGGGATCAGATACGTTTCTTGCAACGTGATAAAGTTTGTTATCTCAACTACTCCGCACTTAAATGCGATTGTACCCAATCGGTTAGAAGTATGGTATGTCATTGAATTTCAGGTTAGAAGTTCTAAGTGCAATAAGTTCGGCTTGGGTTTTTTTATGGATCTGGTTTTGTTTTTGGATTTTGGATCGAATAGTGATAAAGTCATCGTGGTCGGGGTTTCCCGTGATTCACTTTCATGCACATCTTTAACGTGACTACATCTTTAACATATCGGACAGTTAGTTTTGAGCCCAATCTTTTATTATGTTTGACGTAAAAAATGTCGGCTGGCAGATATTCCTTCACGAGTTTTCTCTTGTTATTATGATGTTTTAAATCCCTATTCTGTTTAGTTTTTAATTATTCTATATTGATTATCCGAGCTCCTTCAAATTGCTCAAGATCTAAGTTTGGAATCCGTCCAAAGAATAGTTCTACAGGTTTCTTTCGTGTTGTCGAATGAATCGTATGATTGTATTCGTTAACAGCTCTTTTCAAAAGTTGTTCAAATGAACGGGGGTGGCCTTCCGCTTTTAGGCATCTCATAATTTCTAATAGATTTGAATGAAACCGTTCGACTTGTCCATTCACTTCGCTTTTGTATGGTGGTGTAGTGAATATAAGTGACTTTTCGTTATCTATTACTACTACGGCTACCGGAACACAGAAATAAAATAAGAGATCCTGTAGTGGTTTTTTCACATGTTCCACCGCTCTTGATTCGATAATCTTCGTTTGGGCGAACTTAGTGAATTTGTTAACCGCTGTTAGGACTAGGTATTTCTCGGTCGAGAAAATATCCAGATGTATGGTATGACCGGGGTATTCGGGTTTAGGAGTATTATGAATCTCTTGGTTGTTGGGGTGACGCTCGTACTTGTTCTCTTTGCACAAAGTTTTACAAGGTTCGATCTCTTGGAGGCCATTTTCGGAAAACAATATTTCTGAATGATTTGCATGCGATTTTTGCAGGGATTACAGAGGGTACGTTTGTGTTCTGTCAAAATTATTTGTTCTTGTCGCTCTTTGTCTTCAATATCTTCCACTGTAGTCTGTGTAAATCAGATTTTATAACTCCTGAAGTGGACTGGGTAAATTTCTTGGATTTTTCCCATAAGCGATTCTGGGGTGAAGAGTCCATTGACAATATTTGAATTCAAGTACCTATTGAAGATATTTATGAGTTCACGTTCAGTAAAACTTGGTTGAGTAAAAATGTGTCTCGTCTGACAAGGAGAGAAACCAGTTTTAATTTGATCACTGTTTTCAAATTCGTTCAGTCTTAGGATCAATTGGTTACGAAAAATGTTAATTGGAGCTTCCACAGATGGTATTAAATTGGACGTTAGTGAGCGTATCTCCCCTTGATTCGGTAACGTCGAGAGGGAATCGGCTACCACGTTACATTTTCCTGGTTTGTATGCTATTTCATAGTTATACTCCTCGGAGGATAGCCTTCCATCGTTTCATCTTGCTTTTCGTATTTTTGCTGCTAAGAGCCTAAGTTAACGGCTGATGATCTTTACGGCTGAAAATCTTTACTTTTCCTGAGTCATATAAGAAAATTCTTAGAGAATTGTATGCCCATATGATAGCCAATATTTCTTTTTCGTTAGTGGCATAGTTATCCTCTGTTTTACTCAATATTCTCGAGATAAAAGTTATTGGACTATTTTCCTGCATTAGGACGGCTCCAATCGCATAATTGGAAGCGTCCGTGGATAGCTCAAAATCCTTTGTGAAGTTAGGATGTGATAACAAAACTTCTTTAGAAACAAGCGTGTTTCTTAATTTCTCAAAAGCACTTAGGGCGTCTTTATTAAGATGAATCGCTTTATTATTTGAAATATTTTTGGACGAACGTCCATCTTCCCCTCTTAAAATGGATGTAAGGGGTTTCGTCAGTTTTGCATAGTCTTTAATAAAACGGCGATAATACCCTGACATACCTAGAAATGAACTAAGATTCTTGAGAGTTTCTGGTGGTGAAAGATTTAATATCGCATCAATTTTCTTCGGGTTGGTTCGTTCATCCTCTGGGGCTTCAGCCAAAAGTACGGGGAGGGGGGGGGGGGGAAAGAGGGGGTGGGGAGGGAGGGGAGGGGGGAGATATTTCTATTTTTTTTTTCAGTAGATATATTATGAGCGATTGGCCTCTATATTTTTCTGATTTACCAAATCGAAAATATTGGTATTGCCATGAACAATTAATATATTTGTCTATAAAAAATGCCGAAAAATCAACTTAATACATTTAATGGAAAATTTCTATCTAGGCCGGATATGCAATGTTTGATTTATTTGCAAGAATTCTATGGGAATATCTACGAAAAGTGTTTCCATGTGGAATCAGACACGTTTCTTGCAACGTGATAAAGTTTGTTATCTTAACTTGTATGGATGTATTATTCCGCTGAATAGGAAATTGACGACCGTTTAATTTATCAATAACTACCTGTATTTAACGGCTTCGTCCGGGGGCAGTTGAGGGCCCTTCAATTTGTGTGGTGGTGTAGTGAATATAAGTGACTTTTCGTTATCTATTACTACTACGGCTACCGGAACACAGAAATAAAATAAGATATCCTGTAGTGGTTTTTTCACATGTTCCACCGCTCTTGATTCGATAATCTTCGTTTGGGCGAACTTAGTGAATTTGTTAACCGCTGTTAGGACTAGGTATTTCTCGGTCGAGAAAATATCCAGATGTATGGTATGACCGGGGTATTCGGGTATAGGAGTATTGTGAATCTCTTGGTTGTTGGGATGACGCTCGTACCTGTTCTCTCTGCATATTGCACAAAGTTTTACAAGGTTCGATCTCTTGGAGGCCATTTTTGGAAAATAATATTTCTGAATGATTTGCACGCGATTTTTGCAGGGATTACAGAGGGTACGTTTGTGTTCTTTCAAAATTATTTGTTCTTGTCGCTCTTCGTCTTCAATATCTTCCACCGTAGGCTGTATAAATCAGATTTTATAACTCGTGAAGTGGACTGGGTAGATTTCTTGCATTTTTCCCATAAGCGATTCTGGGGTGAAGAGTCCATTGACAATATTGGGATACAAGTGCCTATTGAAGATATTTAGGAGTTCATGTTCAGTAAAACTTGGTTGAGTAAAAATGTGTCTCGTCTGACAAGGAGAGAAACCAGTTTTAATTTAATCACTGGTTTCAAATTCGTTCAGTCTTAGGACCAATTGGTTACGAAAAACGTTAATTGGAGCTTCCACAGATGGTATTAAATTGGACGTTAGTGAGTGTATCTCCCCCGGATTCGGTAACCTCGAGAGGGAATCGGCTACCACGTTACATTTTCCTGGTTTGTATGCTATTTCATAGTTATACTCCTCGGAGGATAGCCTTCCATCGTTTCATCTTGCTTTTCGTATTTTTGCTGCTAAGAGCCTAAGTTAACGGCTGATGATCTGTGAAAATCTTTACTTTTCGTGAGCCATATAAGAAATTTCTTAGAGAATTGAGTGCCCAGATGATAGCCAACATTTCTTTTTCGTTAGTGGCATAGTTATCCTCTGTTTTACTCCATGTTCTCGAGATAAAAGTTATTGGCCTATTTTCCTGCATTAGGACGGCTCCAATCGCATAATTGGAAGCGTCCGTGGTTACCTCAAAATCCTTGGTGAAGTTAGGATGTGATAACAAAACTTCTTTAGAAACAAGCGTGTTTTTTAATTTCTTAAAAGCACTTAGGGCGTCTTTATTAAGATGGATCGCTTTATTATTTGAAACATTTTTGAACATACGTCCATCTTCCCCTCTTGAAATGGATGTAAGGGGTTTCGCCAGTTCGCATCGGCTTTAATAAAACGGCGATAATACCCTGACATACCTAGAAATGAACTTAGATTCTTAAAAGTTTCTGGTGGTGAAAGATTTATTATCGCATCAATTTTCTTCGGGTTGGTTCGTTTATCCCATTTATCCTGACAATAAATCCCAAAAATTCAACTTCTTGTTGAAGAAACTCACATTTTTCCAGTTGTACTTTCACGTTGGCCGCTTCTAAGGTCCTGAATATCAGTTCTAACTTTCGAACGTGTTCTTCTTGATCTTTACCAAATATAATTATGTCGTCAATATAGACGTAGCATCGTTTGGCTATATGCTCCCTTAATATATCATTCAAAGTTTTTGGAATATGGATGGGACATTTTTTAAGACCAAATGGTAATCGAGCAAATTCGAATTTCCCATTATTGATAGTCAATGGTAGTGAAAAGTTTGTTTTTCCCCAAATTTGAGAGAACCTCGTTTATCTCTGGGATTGGGTACCTATCGGGAATGGTAATCGAGTTTAATTTACGATAGTCTATTACCATCCCTTGACGGTGGACGTATATGTAAGTTTTTTATCCGGAGCTGCAAAAAGCTTGAGACATTTCCCTTATATATTTCGTAGTCTTTATTTTTGTTCTTCGTCCAAATGAGTTATTCTGAGTTGAATATGGCTGACTATTACCGAATTATGTTGCTTTAATGGGATTTTAAGGTTTGGGAAAATAGTCATGTGACTCTCGTCCGTGTGGATTACAGCCTTAAGTTCTCTTAGTGTGTCATTTCCTATGATGCCGTTAAAAGATTTTAGACTTGAAAAAATATAAAATTTGAGTTTACTGCTTTTCTGTCCGAATAGGTTTACGTAGGAGTGGTGCGTTATTTTAACGCTACCTCCAACGGAGTTAGCGATGAAAGAGTTTCTATTTAGTATAGGGTTGCTAATATGTTTAGGTTGAATATAGTTCATGTTTGAACCAGCGTCTATAAGAAATTTTTAATGTCTCTCTGTTTGTAAGTGGCAGTACTTGCGTCTGAATTAGGATTTATCATATTAGAAATTATTTTGTGGACCCTCTCGGGGAAAAATATCCCTAACTAAATGGGTAATTTTGCTCTGTTAACTCAGTCATGTTGAATGGTTGATTACCACTGGTACTTTGACCAGGGATTGGGCCTAGTGGGGAAGGTCGCAATAAGGTTTTTGTTTATATTATTTTTCCGGCATTTTTTTTTGGTTTTGAAATTCAAAATCTCTATAATTTGCAATTCGTAATTTATACATAGATCACTTAAGTTTTTCCTAAGTTTGCTTACTAAACTTTTACCATTAAAATTCCCTTTTTTATTTTATTATTTTTTTTGTATGAATACTTAAAATTCAAAAAAAAAAATTATGTTTTTGTTTTATTAATTTTTCCATTAACTTTAAACTGATTTCTTTAATGTTTTTCCTTTGATTAATTAATTTCATAAATTTTGCTATAAATCTTCTAATCTTAGTAATTTCTTTTACTTTAATTTACAACTTTCTCTTTAGCTTTAGTATTTTACTTTAGTTTATAACATTCCTTTCCATTAACTTTGATATTATACTTTAATTCATAGAAAAACACGAAAATATATAGAATATCACTTACAGCAATATAAAGAAGTGTAGGATAAACATTGATGATAGATGAACACAAGTTACCCGGTGGATTTGTCCTTAACGTGTGATGACCGAGTGTAGTCTTCCGATTCAACTGTGCAGGCCGCTGCCTTTATTCTTTTGGTGGTTAATATAAAGGCTCCGTTTAATCCGTTGGTTGCGGTGACTCCGGCGCTTCTTTTCCTACTCCTTGGATGAAATCGGTTTCGCAGTTTTTAATTACTTTGTTTTTAGTTGCTTCGTTGGGCCGTGTCGTTTTTATTCGAATTAGAGCTGAGTGTGTGGCTCTAAAGGTGCTTTGTATGGGTTATTTACAACCCTTTCACCTTACTTTTTTTCTGTGAATTTAATTATTTAACTTTTATTATTCCTTTAATTTTTATTAAATTTCAGTATTATTCACTTTATTATATTTTTTTTTATAATTATTAGTCACTTGATTAGAAAATTAGAAACAATTTTATTTTTATTCACTTTATTTAAAAAAAAAATTTCCTATTATTATTCATTTTAATGTTTGATTTCTTTGCAAGAATTCTATGGGAATATCTACGAAAAGTGTTTCCATGTGGGATCAGACACGTTTCTTGCAACGTGATAAAGTTTGTTATCTTAACTTGTATGGATGTCATTTGCCTGGCCCCTCTCATTGCAAATTCCTATACTGGTTGTCATTCTTTAACAGGCCTAATCGCTGACATGCTTCTCGATATGTTTCACGAATATAACCGTCGGCAAAATAGATCTTCAAAATATGTCAGTAAACGCAGTAAACGCAAATAAAAGCAGTCAAAATGCCGATCATGTATCGAAAAACTTGAAGTTCGCCAAATCGCTTCATTGCTGTTAATGTAACAATACCTATTTGAAACTGTACTGTTTCGTCTTGGTGCTCTTCTCTGGTCACTGCAAAGATGGCCATATCGTTGCCTTTCTCGATAAACTTGCAGACGTATTTGATCGATTTAATAGAGCTGCAGTATTTGACGCTTATATGGGCATTAAACATTTTTAATACCAGAGGATTGTTGTATTCATTGATTTTCAATTACGGTTGGCCTTGTTCCGGTGATCGGCGTATAGGGTGATATTTTGAATTGTTATCTTTGCCAGTTTGACTCTCGTTTAAAAATGGTTTCGGATAATGTTTCAGGCATTTGTTTTCTTTCATGGACGGAGAGTCTTTATTTAATGATATTTTTCACAATTATTCTGAAGAGTTCAAGATCTTCTTCCGTACTTGAAAATTTAGACTTGATGGCGTCGCCCATTTGATTCGGTTGAATTTTTTCTTAAAGCCAATCAAGTTGTGTGAATATGGCAATCCTCGCTTTTGCCACTCAATCGAATACATCCAGCAGATAACAACACCGAATCTTCGAGTTTTGACAATGGCTTCGATAAATTAAATTTATTTTTGACGAAAACTCGGGCGATTATGTTATGTCGGTCAATGGTGCCTATCCGTACAGTCAATTCTCGAACTTTAAAATTTCGGCTGAAAGTGTCTTCGTCACGTAGCCTAACATAATGTCATCGGGAAGCAAACATTGAAATGGGATATATTTTGTAGAAAAGATTTTGATTCTGTTGATTTCAAATCATTTAAATTAATAGTTCTGGTAGCGGTACTTGTAATATTGGCAATCGGACTTTGCTGCTCATATAACACTTAACACATGCCTAGAGTTTCGCCCTTGAATTTTTCCGCTCAACCGTATCCACATGTCTTGTCCATTTTCCGATTATAACACTTAGATGTTAACTGTATTTTTTCATGATATCATAATGAAACACTGCAAATTTCAAATTGTAATTCCTATATGTTTCGACCCACCGATTTTCGCGAAGAGTGTTATTGTTTCACTGTTTCATTCATTTCGAAATTTTTGTTGTTAGTCTGATTTTCTTTTTTTCGATTTGAACGTTTTCTAATTCTTGCCTCTTCTCTAATAACTTCAGGGTATTTTTCACTTCGACTTTCTCGTATTTGTCGCATTACTCCTCAAATTACAGTAAGTCGCCTTTCTCTTTCTTCGTGAAATAATAGCTTTGGAGTTTCACTTTGGACTTGCACGTTTTGTTCTCTTCAATCCGCTCTTGTTAGTTGCTAAAATAATGTTGATGCCGGAAAATTCTAGAAACTCAGATACATTCTGAAACTTTCTAGAAAATTTTAGAATACCTGGAAGTTTTTAGAAAATTCTAGAAAAGTCTGGATCATTCTAGAAAATTTGAAAGTATTCTTGAAAATTCTGAAACATTCCGAAACATTTTACAAAATTTTGGAACATTTAAGGACACCTAAAACTCTCTGGAAAATTCTGGAATATTCTGAAACTTTCTAGCAAATTTTGAAAAGTCTTAGAATATTTTCAAACCTTCTGAAATTTTCTAGAAATTCTATTCAATTCTGGAACGTCCTGGAACATTCCAGAAAATTTTAAAAATTCTGGAACATTCCGAAGCGTTTTAGAAACTGCTAAAACACCTGGAATTTTCTAGAAAATAGTAAAAAAAGTCTGAAACATTCTAGAAAATTTTAAAATACTTTTTAAAATGTCGGCACATTCCGAAACATTTTAAAAATCCCGGAATATTCGAATACATCTAAAACTTTCTAGAGAATTCTGGAATATTCTGCAACTTTCTAGAAAATACTAAAACCTTTACAACATTCTGAATCCTAGGAAATTTTGAAACGACTTGAAACTATCTAGAAAGTTTTGGAAATTACGGAAAATTCTGTATCATTCTAAAACTTTCTAGAAAATTCTAAAATACGTAAAGTTCCAAGGATTTCTAGAGAATAGAATCTAAGATTACCAGTTATGAATTTTTTAGAAAATCTTGGGGACTTCTGAAACATCCTGGTACATTCTAGAAAATTTTGAATATTCCGGAAAATTATAGAAATTCTGGTACATTCAGATACTTTTTAGAAATTTCTAGAAATTTCTGTAACATTCTAGAAAATTTGAGTCTTGAAAATTCTGGAACGTTCCAGAATACCTGGAACTTTATGGAAAATTCTGGAATATTTTGAAACTTTCTAGAAAATTTCTTGGAACCTTTTAAAACAATATAGTTCTTTATTCCTCATTATCTCAAAGTAAATAAGAATATATCTTGAATTTAATTAGTTACTTTGGAAAGGGTTTCTGCATTTCTAACTTAACTTTAGTGGGCTACATTGACAATGGAAGATGCATGGGTTCATAAGGACCAACAATTTAAATGATTTTACCTTTGTTCCTATTATTAAAAGGTTTGGTATAAAGGGTTCTATATAGTCTAGAAAACAGAGCTTTTAAAGGAATTAGAGAAAAATCCAAAGTTTCAAATAAGTCAACAATAAGTCATATGACAAATTACATTTTGTTTTAAGACAAATTTTTTAATTAAAACGTTTTGAATTTTTAATTATCATATCTGTGATATGTTCATAAATGTTTAAATTTCAACATATCAGAACGTTGTTTAAGATAATCGTTATTTTCTTACATTAATTGGTTTATTAAGCCCGATTTCCATTATGAAACATTTGCTGACAGTATTTTTGAATAAAAAGACAGAAAGTAAAATCTAAAACTCCATTAGAGTGACAGAGACCATTTTTTAATATTGGTTTCTTACATTTTTTGTATCAAACTAAATTTCGCTATAAACAACCGCGATATTGTTAAATTTCTAGCGGCTAAGATTATATTTGAATTAAACTGAATTGATCAAATTAACATACAGTCTTACCAACTAGCGACTTGATTTCAATCTTGTACTTCGGCATATTAAGTAAGTTCTCTCGTAACAATTATCATTGTTTAGCATAGACTTATGTAGTTCTAAGTTTGAAAATTATGTCTGCTCGAGGGATCAGGTAAAATTAACGAAGCTTTTTGCTTATAGCAGAAAATTTTTTAATATTGGAAAAGGGTTGTCTTCAGTCATATAATTTGAGCTAGTTCACATTATCCCGAATTAGTGAAAACCATCCCGGAATTTAACCATGGAAAAATTGTTATTTTCAATGATAGTGTTTTATTATAAATTTTGTGCCAACCGTCAAATTATTTTTGTTCTCCTTCGTCTTATTACATCAGCTACAGTAGCATCGATATTATTGTTTCGATTGGGAAACGAATTTAAACATCTTATCTGTTTCCTATAATCCACAGCAATGAAACTACATGGATTTGCGGATGCTGTCTGAAAAGTAAAGGGCTGCAGTGTCTATATGATCAATAAATCATAACGGAAACAATCTATTGTGTATCACTGTATTTTTATGCTTCTTTAACATGACGAACGAAATAAAAGAAAGGTCATACATAATATATTATCTAACTCATAATTGGAGGACGCAAAGTATATGAATATGTATTTCAGAGAATGTGGTGATTAATTCAAACGATTATTAAGAAAAATCTTGACTTATACCAGGTCCTTTTTATAGCGATAATTTAATGTTGAATTCAGATTTACATTTGCAACTTCAGAATTTTATCTCATCGATAATTGGTTGCTTTTTAGCACTTTAGTGGATGCTAAGTATTCACCACCATCCATTTCCTTCGCAAAACCTATTGATATTCTCAATTATTGGCTTGTAACCTGTTTGATTTTAGGGCTTTCGATTGTTTCGATTGACTTGTATGTATGCCAGTAACTTGTATTCTTTGGAATTAATTTTCTCTTTTGAGGCATCTAAGGTATTCAATTTCATAAATTTTGTTTATTAAATTTTCTCATAAATACTTCACTGCAAGTTTGAAACACAACATTAATTTAAGTTTTCTAAATTTTCATTCTTGGTTCTATAAATTAAAAATTATAAACAATTTTTTACTTGTTGTGAATCAAACTTATGTTATCGTCTAAATGTAATATTTCTCATACAAAAATATTTCATGTGTCTTTTTGCCATTATTTTTGAGTTTTAATTTCTCATATGGGCTTTAATCGTATATAAAAACTTAAAGGTATAAGAACTCAAGAAATGTGATTCCGGTTTGATGAATGAGAAATCAAAACTCATAATCACTGTCGCAAAAATGTTTATGAAATATTTTTTTGTGAAAAATATTTTATTTAGATCGTAAGATAGATTTTACGCACAATAAGTAAAAAATTGTTTCATAATGAAAATTTTGAGACCTGCGTTTATTATGTTGTCTTAAAATAAACCAAACAGAAATTAATTGACTTGAATGAGACTCACATTTACATAAGACAGAAGGTTGTTTTTCCAAAACACAAAACCTTGTTTCAAAATGTATCTTTTATAATAAACTCTCAGCTGTTAAGACAGTCGAAATATAACACACTAATAAGTATTTAAGGTGTAAATAATTCCTTGATCCAATGGCTGGAGCAATGAAGTAGGGTTAGGAGGTAGAAACACTATTTGGACGTTAGGACGACTTAAATCTTTTTGATGATCTGGCGCCTTAAAGTCTAAATTTTTCGGCTTTAAATAAGCTTCCACCTCTGGCACAAAACAATTTAGAAACCAATTTCTAAATAAATCTGCAGTTACCCAAGTTTTTGAATCCGCTCTTCAATATACTGGTAATGTGTTTTTATTTACGGCTTCTAGTGCACGGGGATTCAAAGATCTATAAATTAGCATGGGTTTCGTCATACAATCTCAGACGCGTTACTGTACAAAAGTAACGTTATACGATCTTTTGATGCCTTAAATCCGGGTGCAGTTTTTTCATTTTTTTATATAAATGTGCTGTTGGCAATTTTGTTCCACCAAAGCCCAGTTTCATTAGCACTAAAAACTTGATGTGCTGTGTATCCTTGGTCTTCAATAAATTTTGTAATATTTTCTGGATATAACCTGGCAGCTTTATGATCTGCCGATGCAACTTCTCCTTGACTTTTTTATATTATGAAGAGAAAAATGCTTTTTGAATTTCTCAAACCAACCGTTACTTGCTCGAAAATCTGGGTTCACAGAAGATTCTCCATTTTCTTTAAGGCAGCTATAAGTTTTAAACGCTTTTTGCTTAATTATATTACCGTTTTTGACCGTTTGACCGTTTTTGACAGCTATCGTCAATTCAAATGCTAAGTACTTTCTCCATTTTTTCAATAATCAGCGCACGGGTACGAGCTGCATATTTTACGGATATTTTCTATTTTTTTAATGGTTCGGACCGTTGCCTCATTTAAATATTGTGTTTTTGCAATGTGTGATGATTTTTCCCCCTTTAACAGACGATCTAAAATTTGTATACTCGTTTCTAAAGAAATAAACTTTATCTTAAAAGTTGTTTTTCTATTTTCCCCAGACATAGCTTAGGACTGAAATACAATTTTTCAAAAATAATAGCAAAAATTTGCTCCTTCTGATCACTTACCCAAAAAATTAAATTGTAATAAAATAAGTTCCTTCCTTGAAAAATCACAGACTCAGCACTCAAAAAATGCATTTCAATGGAAGGGAACAAATGGTCCTGTTAATTGTAGGGAGAATCTTTTTTCTCCCAGGTTGAAGAATTATTAAGTTTGAGTCAATCACTCAGGCGTGCTTTTTAACTCTGCACATTCAATTTCCACCCTTTAGCCCTTTTTTTTTGCCACTTATAGGGGAAAATTTATGCAACACTGAAGAAAATTACACTTTTACGTTGGATTATTATAATTTCATTTTTTATTAACAATATTTATTGATTTATTTATAATTATAATTTATTATATTATATTCTATTTTTGATTTTAATTTATAATATTTATTAAGTTAACTACAATTATAATTTTATATTTTATTAAATTTTATGTTAAATGCACGCCGGCTGATAAGTAACTAACAAAAAAAAATACTAAAAAAATAAACTTGTTAATTTTACAAAACATAAAAAAATAAAAAACCATATACCTTACACTCGATTGATTGCCACTCCGCTTGCACTGACCTTTATTACCAATACACAATCGAACAAAATTAAACGGAATGAGAACCAAGCAAATATATCACAGTTGTGCAACTGTCAAACAAAAAATAATAACCCTTTAAGTTGATTGCTGATCAATAACAGGTCCTTTAAGATTTTTTTGTAGACTTCTGCGTGCACAGTTCCTTTAATAAAGGCAATTTCTCCAATTCCATGGTACAAAAAACATCCAAAAATCATTTGGCCTGCTGGATGCTTTAGCTTTTTTTTCAGGCACTGACCGCTCAGACGTTCGCCGGATTTACGCCTGATGTACTGGACTCCATCCGATCCAAAAAGGTTAAATTTAAACTCATCGGATAACATAACAGTTCGCCGCTGCTGTAAACTCCAACCAGCGTGGTTCCGATCCCATTCTAACCGTTTTTGTTTCATTTTGGTCGTATGAAATGGTTTTTTAGTAAGGGACATTGCCATATATCTTTCCATTCGTTTGTTCCAGCCATTACGAATCGTATGAACCCCGATTTCTTTGCCAGTTTCTGCGCTGAATTCACCTCGAATAGCCACAGCAGTTTTAAATCGATTAGCTGTTGACATTCTGATAATTTTGGAATCTTCTCGTGCAGTTGTCTTGCTTTTTGATCTGTTCCCTTTTTGCGTTTCAGTTCAGCGGGGGACTGATTTTTTTTAAAAAAACGGCCTAAAGTCGAGTAATTGCATCCAATCTCAACAGCAATCAGCCTCGATGACATTTTAGGTGTCCCAGACAATGCCAAAATCCGATTTTTCTGAGCCATAGTTAGTTATGTGTACTTGGCCATGTGGAACAAATTATAATTTTAATGTCTTTATCGAGTGAATAAATATTTCAAACTAATTAAAAACGTAAAAAACGATTGTAATTATATCCAAAAAATAAATCAGCCTCCTACGATAATGACAAGGGGCAATTAGTACAATTTTACCTAAAAAATGTTGGTGCTGCACTTTCTATTCTCGTTACTATATCAATGAAGAACGATCGTTATAGAAAGACCAAAGGCAATGCTACAGGTATTTATCGCGCAACGCGATTGTTTTTTCTATTTTTAAATTTTACTGGAATTAAAACAAATTTGATTCTAAATGATTGAAGAAATTTTTAAATTAAATTGGATTCTATAAAACGTCTTATACATTTTTTTGGTAAATTAATAATTTTTATTGATGTTTTAGATTGAATTTGAATTTGACAGTTTCTTCAAACATTTAAAATCAAATTTGTTTCAATTCCAGTAACATTTGAAATTAGAAAAAAAATCGCATCGTGCGTAAAATAGCTGTGGCAATGCTTTAAAGCTTGAGATTCTTGAAATAATAAAATTTGGGTATTCACCCAATTATATTTCATGGGTATTCCCCCAATTGAATTTTGCCAATATTGTGTGTAATATGATAGTGTGCATATGTGTACATATACATAATGTTATTACTACGTGTTAAATATTTTCCGGAATTTTTTTATCGTTTTAAAGTAAAATCGTGTCGTAGGATACCGTGTTGTAGGAGGTTTTCTACGATTTTTCTATCGTGTTACAGTGAAACCGTGTTGCAAGATACCGTGTTGTAGGAGGATTATCTTTTAATATAATTCAAACTCATCTACAATATGGGATTCGGAATTTTGATAGTCGAAAAAATATTAATTCATTTCTCCTTCTCATTTATCACAGAACCATTTCGTGTCATACAAATTGTGATGTGCTACTGTTAAAGTATTTAAAAAAAAACTTAAAATTTCTTCAATTTCCGTTTAGTATACCATGGTATTCAAATATCACTTAACCACTCTATATGGTATTTTTGGCTCTTAAAAAAAACAAACAGAACCTTCTTACTTCTTTGGTAGACATACCTCTTATTCTCCATTATTTAGAATAAAAGTTACATTAGTATCATTTAAATTATTTAGACAATTAAGTGTAACAAAGGTGTTAAGTGGGACGAAAAAACCGATCCGAACTAACCCAGGTAATAAATTCTTTTTTATTGTTAGCATTAACACCTTCCCATCATATTTAACTCTACGTGGTATCTATTTGAAAAAAAGTACCGTCCAACAAAAGTAATACAGATACAGGGCTAAGCTTATCACAAAATTTACATTTTTAATTAAAATTTTACCGTTTCGTTAATCACAAAAGAAAATGAATTTATTGAAATAGTCCTTTCAACACAAGATAATGATAAAATAATTGTTGAAACCAAATAATATTTGTTTATTATTCCGAAACCATTTTAAACATTTCACCGATTTTATATTTCTCTTCACAATAAAACGCGCGACAACACAACGTAAAAACGTAAATTTTCGCTACATAAATTGTTTAGCTCGTATAAAAGTTTCCCTGACAAATATCCTGGAGCTATGTAATGAATGATTGATTTCATTATAATAAAATGGTAATTCCCCGTGCCCCATGCTTCGACCCCAAAAAAATAAATAAAAATTTCGTTTGATAAATGGGATATACTTCTAGAAACAGAAAAATTTTACTCGAAACTTTTACTTGAGGGGCCTTATTAAAAAAAGGGTGACTTAAGAAAGCATACATTTAGCTATCTAACTAAATAGATATACAGATAGATTATGATAACGAATATCGTACATAACAGCTAGATTTAGAGAAAGGATTGATTAGATTTGTGATAATAAAATTAGAATACAATTTATTCCGTTAAACATTAAGTGGTAGGATGGTGGGGGGGGTTAATGTAAATGTAACTATAGTTTGTTCGATACAATTTATACAAAAGAGATAATCCGTGTTAGTAAAGTTTTTGTTTTAATTTTACCCGACAGAAAATGGGTAAAAATAAAGAAGAAAAAGTGATAATATCGATGTGTTAGATAAACAGTAGTTTCAGGATCTGTGACTGTAATCCTTTAAACATTATTTTTTCGGTATGGTTTAGGGGATTTTTCAGGAAAATTTATGTGCGATTTAATTCTACAGTAATCGCAGGTGAAACAACTGTTTGGCTTTGAAATGCGTATTCAAGGATTAGCATTTATTTGAGCAATCTAATGAGGATTTTATTTGTATACACGTTAACCGAATTTTATAATAACCATCAATCAAGTTTATTAAAAAACTGTTTTTAAATTATTTTATTTCATTTAATTCGGAGCTAAAAGCTTTTCTGTAGACAAGAGTATATCTTTGATAATTCAAAATTTAAATTTTTTTACTTTTTAAATTTCGTGCGGTATAACGACCAAGAAGCGACAAGTACTCAGTCAAATGTATCATTATGTGTTAAGACATTTCTCAAGACTTTTTTTTTGCTTTCAAGTACATTTTTGAGTTACCATTTTTTGTTGCTCCTTAACCAACCAACCTTAAACGTAATATAGAAATATTTTAATATCGTTGGGTATTATCGTCTCATACATATACACAGTGGAAATTTCCTATTGTTGTGTTAACTTAATTTTTTTTTTTTTTTTTTTTTGTTGTTGCCATTTTCATGATCTTGAGAACTCATGTATATACAATAAAGTACGAGTATGCTTTACGTTTTTCCTTAAATTATTATTATTTTTTTGCTTATATACCATCTTTAGCCTGTTCACTTTGGCTCAGTGTATAACACAAACACTACACCATCTATGAATTATTTATGTTTGAAATACATAAATAAAGCAGATAGAAAAACAGAAAGATTTGCTGTTGGCAATTCTACAGCATACAAGAAAAGACGAGCAAAAAGCAAGTTACAATGAACATAACTAAAGGGGGGAAAAATGTATATTTTGGATGGGAAAACTTTAAGAATCTATTTTATTTCCTTTTATTTTAAGACAAAGTAGTTTATCATCAGATTCGCTTGTTGTATTATCTTCACATTTTTATTTTGTTATTGTGTATCTCTGGCATCGTCAAACAAAATATTAAAGACGTTTTATAGAGAATTTTATTTGGTGTCTTATTGTGTATGTTCATATATAAATATGTAGTTTTTATGCTATATACTCGTCGTATGTATATATAATATCTTTCAAATTTTATTTTGTACAAAGTTTATTATTTGGAAGTGAATATTTTTATCTTGAGAATTTTAATAAAATTCGAATATTAATAGTCTCTTGTTTGAGATAAATCCACATGCGCGATCAAATGTCATAGCAATAATTTTGGGGTGCTCATGATTTTTGTTAAATTCGAGCTACTGTAGTAATATTTTAAAGTAGGACAGTGCGAAATATCGTCACAAATTAAACATAGAAATAATAAATAATACGTATATAAATTATATTGGAACAAACCAAATCATATTGGATTCAAACTAATTTTTCATGTGTTGGGGCGTACTGTACACTGTTAAATAATTGCTATATTCAGTATTTGATATTACTATACAACGGTGTAATCTAATAAACTAAATTTTTTTATCTCAATAATATAATATCTGTACTATAATATAATGTCTATAATAAAAACAGTTTTTTAACACAGCTGTAACGGAATGTTAAACTAATTTAATTAAATTTATTTAAGTAATTATAGATTATGGAATTATTTCATTAATATTTCGCAGTTTCGCTAGTCGGTGTACAAAAACGTTTATTTAGGTTTTTTTTTATATGAAGTTTTGCTAAAAACCAGAGATCAAATTTAAATATTATACAGAATGTATTAACAATCCATACCATATATTCAAAACTGAACGAATATTCGTATAACGAAATTGAAAAAACACAATCCCAGTTGTACTTTG